>JAQZBX010058266.1:0-10558 GCA_029593785.1 Cabassous unicinctus
TTTAAAGATTTATTTTTATTTTATTTACTGCCCCCCACCCTTGCTTCTTGTGCTCACTGTTTCCATTTGCTTTACATTGTTCTGTGTCTGCTTGTCTCCCTTTGTTGCGTCATCTTGCTGCATCATCTCACTGCACCACGTTGGCTGGCTTGCCTTCACCAGGAGGCCTCGGGAATCCAACCCAGGGCCTCCCATATGGTAAAGGGAGCCAACCAATTGAGGCACCAGTAGCTACTTTATAATGCTCTTTCTACATATAAATGGTGTAACTATCTGGAAAGTTTTTTAAACAAGATATTTTCATTTCCCTCTTCTACACACAGGCATGTAGCTCTAATGAAACTCAGATTCCTTTTCAAACTCAAAGCTGATTCTTGATTCTCTGATTCTTTTTTTCAATTGCTGTGATTATACATGAAGAACTCATGAGAATGACTAAGCTGCATTTATTTTAAAGTATGTTGTGATTTCTACATTTTAAAAAAAATTAAGAGATACTGAATATAAAAACTCCCAGATCAAAGGGTAAGTGTAGAATTATTTTTTAAACTTTAACAAGCACAGAAGTTAAGACAGAAAGAATAAGAAAATTGATCAAGTGTAATGAAGAACACACAATAAATTGGTAAATCTAATCCAAACCTATCAATTATCATATTAAATACACTTAAAATTATTTGCTTCTCTTAAGGTAACATTGTTTGACTATATTTAATTGGATGTTTTTAAAAGAGATACAGCAAAATATTAGGATTAAGGTAGAATAATGAACAATACATTATACATAATGTTAACCAATTAAATAACTATCATGATTATCTAAATATAAGATAAAATAGGATTTGAAGTTAAACTAGCTTGTTGTTATTGTAATTAGTATCATTACATTGCTTAATGTAAAATTTCCCAATATTGGTTGTTGGATAACAAACATCTTGCTGGTTATAAGCACACACATATACATGTAAAATAAATATATACATGCACATATTCACATAAACCCACATATATACACATATATACATTGACAAATGTATGTACATATGTTTATGCACATGTGCATATATATATACAAATATAATATATATATATTACTTTTTGCACCCTGCTTTGTGGTCTAATATGTGGAAAATATTTCTATCTGTCTCTATTTTTCAACCCCGAAGTTCAATATGTATCCACTACATCAAACTCATTCTTTTGTTTTTAAGTCTATCAAATCCTTAATACTTTGCATCATCTTTATAACCTAAAGTCAGAGCGAGCTGTATTAAAATCCTTCATATACTTGAGAAATAAATATCTATTAAGATTCTTTATTCACTGCTCTGTAAACAATTGACTTACAAAAAATATATAAATACCTATTTGGTTCCTTTATAAATTCACAAGCCTCAAATGCCATATCAAACAGATTCATGACGTCTCCCGTTCAAATGGCTATTACTCCACGGCTTCCAATTTCAAAAAGGCTGCACAGAATTCCTCCACTCATAGACATGAGAATGCACCCCCAAAACTCTTTCTTTCTAACATGGACAGTTGGCATCTTCCTATTATACATAAATATCTGCCTTCCACAGATTCCCCAAAAGCCATGCAGCTTTATCCCAGACTTCTTTTGGTGTTTTTAATAAAATTTTATTGAAGAATATCACTCATACAGGAATATACATTAAGAGTAAGTGTAGAGGACAATTTGTGAATTTTTAAAACAGACATGTCTATCGTCATACAAGGCTCCCATACTTCACCCCACCACCAACACTTTGCATCGTTGTGAAACATTTATTACAAACTATGAAAGAGCATATTCAAAATATTACTACTAATGATAGCCCATATCTTACATTTGGTGTGTTTTTCCCTCAACCCACCCACCTGATATTAACACCCTGCACTAGTGTTATACATTTGTTATAGTTCATGAGAAAATGTTCTCAGATTGTCCTGTTAACCACAGTTCATCATCCATCCCTGGATTCCCTGTGTTATACAATCCCATGGTTTGTACAATCCAGTCAAAATGTACACTCAGTGGCTTTCATTTTCATCACAGAGTTGTGGTGTCATCACTTCAGTCAATTTTAGAATGTTTTCATTACTCCAAAAGAAAAAATCGCATACACCCGTATACCCCCCTATTGTTATCCCTTAATATTGAAAAATCTTCTTACCAGTGTGGTTATTAGTATAAATATAAGAATGCTCTTCTTTTAAAAAGTGCTAAGAATATGGAGAAACACAGGAAAATTATAACTAATATAACTTATGGATGATAGTTAACAGTAATATTGCCATATTTTATAGCAATGGTACCATTTTTTTTTTAATGTCAATATTTATGTGATTTTTTTTTTTTGGTAAAGCACTGAAAGCATATTTTCATGTTATCCTTTATTCTACTGCAGTTGAATCTAGCCATTTCTGCAAGAGAATGTTTTAAACATGCTAATACTGCCTATAATTATATTTCAAATGACTGCCATTTCTTTAAGGATTTAACATACAAGTTTCAGAAATCAAAACAGAATGTGTTGTCCAGTTTAACCTCATGCTACCTATCTTACCTGAAAACATGTTTTTCTTCAGTTTTCTGAATGACACTCTCACATGGTTTTGCTTTCTTAAAGAACTTCTCCAACAACTCTATGCTTAGTTTCAGGAGAAGTTTAATATGTCAGATTGAAAATTGATTTCCCCCATAATCTCCAGAATGTTTCAGAAACTACTGGTTTTTTATGGCATAGACCCAAAATGACTCCTTTGCAAGGATAATTAAAATTTCAATTCTATAAGTATTTCCATAATAATTACTTAATAGTTCATTTACCTTTGCTATTTCTTTTTATAATTATATTATTGGGGCAGAAGCTCACGGTGGCCTGATCACCATTCTCTGATAAGAAGGTAGCATCATAATTTCTCTTACAACTCTGCATGATGGATGAATAAACAAATGAAAATTGTGCAAAAACTCATGCATTATGTATTTCTAATAAATTTAGGAGACTTCGTATTCCTTACTCAGGTGAAGCAGAGTCTGGAGACACTGCAGCCTTGGCCCATGAGAACAAAGGGGCTGACAGATGGGAAACACACAGCAATTAGGGTAGCCATGTTCAGCAGCCACCAGCTGGGATTATCAGAAAAAGCAATACAAGCCTGAAAGATGGAGAAGAGGGCATAGAAGGACACAAAGGTGCTCACCAGGACAGGGATGCTGTGGGTGGCTTTGGACTCAGGGGATGCTCTTGGGGAGAGGCTGGTCCAGTGAATGTGTCAGACCCACTGCTTGTGCCTGGACAAGATAGAAACCAGGGAGCATTGGGCAAGAGCGTCAGTCCCAAACATAGAAAATCAGGGAATGAAAGCAAGGCTGCATAAAAGCAGTCTTCAATCTTGCTGTTAATTTTAGAAGAACATTACCCCAAATATTTTTTCTTTTTGATAGTATCATTGCTCCAATTGCCAGTCACATACATAGGAAAAATCATATTTACCAGCATGTTGAGGAGCCAGGACAGGGATAGGGAGATGCGGATGTACGTGGGTGCTTTGCCTTTAAGGTCTCCCCACCTGGAGTTCACAGGGCTGATGATGATGGCCTGGAAGACACTTAAGAGGCAGGTGGTGCTGATGTAATCATCCCTGTCCACTCTGTGTACATATAAAAGAAGTTTGCATCCATAATCACTGGAGAAGTGTTTCCACGCCAAAGCTGCCATTGTCTGTGGGACTCCTTTAGATATGAGAACCAAGGATTTGCCTACAATCAGATGCTTGAGCATCAAATCTCTGGTTCTTAACCTGCTCCCCATGAAATAAAGGAGATGACAGAAGAGAGAGAATTTTCCAATGTCCCCAACTACAGTCTGGAACAAGAATACTATTCCTATCATCAAGTTCCTGGAGGGCATTCTGCCAGTCCCCAGGGAATGGAATTTGACTTCAGAGTCAGAGGATCCTGCAAGGAAATGTGAGGTGTATGCTACAATGATCAAGCCTAATGAAACCCAGTATTCCCCATTTACCATAAAGAGTATTAGAATATTAGAATATTCAAAGTTGTTCTTTTATTAAGAGACTTTCAAGAGATGAATGCATGTCCTTTTAAGAGCCGCTTTCCATGTAGGAATCCCTGCTAGGAAGGCTGTACATGATGTAATGTCTCTATCTTCATAAATCTATGAGGCAGGTATTGCTAGTGTTTTCATTAGAAAGGTGATGAAAACATAAACAAAGAAAACTTACATGATTTGTCTAAATTCACATCCTGCTTAGGGGCAAAGGGTGAATTGAAACTAACTGGGCTTGTTGCAAAGAAAGTGCCTTTAACCAGCATGATAATGAAAGAATTTGTTATGTGAGTTCCTCCAATAGTCCAGCTCTATATTCAGCTTTGTTTATTTTTTAAATTTTTTATTGTATTGTTTTTTGTCTCTCAATTTTAGATCAGTGGTATGTTATCTTATAATTTTGGTCATAGCCATTTTCCATTTATATGTAAGGATATACTCTATAGGCCAATATCATATGAAGGAAGATTTGGAACTCTTAATATAATGTAGATCTTAACAAAATATAGATTGTAGAATAGAAGCACATGAGCCAGTTCCTTGAGCCATTTGGACTCTATGAATTTGAGGATGTCTCCATATTAAGATGGTAGTAGAAAGAGTCATTTACTTTTATGTTAATAATAAAAGTACCATGACACCCAGCAAAGGAATCATTGACCAATCTCATGTCTCCTCCCATACTGAGGGCCATGAAACACTAACATGAGATAAAGCATTGTGGGGCTGAAATGAAATTACTGCTTACATATGTATTAACTTCGACAGAAGGAAAACAATTAGCAAGGTGGTGATACTTCTGAAAGATTCTACAATGAAGACATATGCTAAATAAAATCTGTGAAGTGGAAAATCACATGCATTTTATAAATCTAAATAGGAGAACTTTGAATTGTTTTTAATATACTTTTAAACCAATATGCAGGATGCTCTCTGAAACCCAAAATTTAAAAGTCATGTTTTCCTTAAACCCTGCTTCCAACAGACCCACCATAATCAAGAGGCCCTGCATATTTTCAGGAGAGACATAATTACTGTCTCCATCAAGCATTTCTTACTCCCTGAGCTGGGGAAACATTTGCAGCTTCTAAACAGTTTCCATTCACATCCAGTGTTTCTGCACATGATGAGATGATCCCTGTAGATTGAGCCTACTCCTTATTACAATTTAGAGTTCTTATAGGCACACCTCTTGTTGTCATAAAAGTTGTTTCTGCAATTCCTAGAAGGATTTCTGAGCAGCAATTGATTTAAAACCTCAGGCATCCAACAGCTTTTTAAAATTAAATGCCCACAATCCCTGTCCATGAGGATTACATTAGATCCCAAAAGGAGCCATCAGGTCCTGGAGTCAGGTCTGAGATTCCATCTCTCCTAGTAGCTCAGGGATGATTTCCCTTCCTGGGTGGCTTTGGCACTGGACCCGCTTCAAACTCTGAAGGATCCTTCTTCTGAAATGATCACTTCCCCAGACTCCTCATATGCCTCCTTCTCCTACAGACTCTGCCTCTCAGCATGAAATAGAAAATACTCACTGACTGCTTCTGGCTGCTGGCACAGTGGGCTCAGTGTGATGGTCACAACAGCCAGTGTGTGTGTGTGGTAGGCAGATATGAGTTTGTGCTTCTCTGACCTCATCTCCCCACAGAACTGCAATTACCATTTCACCTGGAATGACCTTGACAGGACAGGCTTGGGAAGCTGAGAGTATTTCTGAAAAATATTTTTCTCAGTTGCTAATTATCAAACTAATTACAAATTTCTAGATGTTATTGAAGAGTTTGAGAGAAGGACCTGGGGCAGGCAGGGCCTCATGGGAGGGGTCAGACATGACTGAGGTCTGAATGGGAGGGAATGGCAGTGAGGTGGTGGGTCTCAGTGGATGGTGTGCTTCCCTAAGACATCCTTCTCCCCCAAAGTGAGTCCTTTCCAAACTTCAGACCATGGAGCCACATAATTAGGTTATTACCAAAGAAATGGAATCAAAACACCTGAGAAGGATCTTCAGACATCCAAGTCAAAGGAAGAACACCTTGCCAAGCAATCAATATCAACTAGTTAGGATGTCTAGATGATATGGACATTTGTAGGAAAATAGACTTCACCAATATAGAATGCTCAATACTTATAGGAAATCTAAATAGATCTATAAAGATAGAAAGGAAAAATTTATAAGACATTTTCAGAAATAAAACAATAAGGATCAGACAGTTAATAGGCCATTCATTTAAATCTCAGATAAACTGATGCTACTTCCTCAGTTTGAGAGCACTGAATAGACATCACCCTCCTCTACCCTTATTTTTGGCTCAATTTTCAGTAATGAGCACTGGTTGCTTTTGTAATCAATTAATATGAGTTCAAATTAATCATTTGGTGTTACCCAGGAATAAACCAACATTTTTCCCAGGTCCACTATCAAATGTCTCTATTTCTAAGCTAGGGATTGTAGCCACAATAATGGCCAGCCCCCATCACACACACACACATATGCAGGCAGGTGCATAATTACTCACGTACACCTCACATGCACATTTCCTCACAAACTCACACTCATCCAACCCTCAGTACATTAAACCCACACTCACATTTATATACCATGATGCACACTGCCCCAAATCCACACAGTCTCACTCACATGCTTCTAATCACACTCACTCTGTAGCATGTGTGAATATATCTTTTTTTAAACAATTCATTGAAGTATATCATTCATACATGAACATACATAAACTATAAGTGTTCAGTAAACATCATGATCTTACAAAACAAACATGCATAACATCATACAGAGCTCCCACACATCACCCCCCCTACAAATACCCTACATTATTGTGAAACATTTGTCAACAAATCATGAAAGAGCATCATCAAAATATTACTAACTATAGTCTGTATCTTCCTCCCCTATACATTTTTTGAGGATTTATTTATTTACTTACTTACTTTTATCCATTTTTACCACCCCTTCCATTTTTGTTGTTTCTGTGTCCATTCACTGGGAAACTCTCTGTGTCCATTTATTGCCCTCTCTTCTCATCCTTCTCATCCTGTCTTCACTGGGATTTGATCCTCAGAACCTCTGTTGTAGGAGAGAGGAGTCCTGCTATCACCTGCACCACCTTAGTTCTTGTTTTTTCAGTGTGTCTCATCTTGGTCTCCCTTCATGTCACTCTCCTGTTATGTCATCATCTTGCTGAGTGGCTTGCGGGGCCTGGCGGTGCACCCGTGCACAGGGCCTGGCCACCCACCCTCTCACAGGGGCTGGCGGCTCACCCACAGATGAGGCCTGACAGCTCACATGCTCGCGGGGCCTAATAGCACACCCATGCATGGGCCTTGGTGGCCCACAAGCCTTGTATATTTTTCTTTTTCTTTTTACTGGGAGGTCCTGGGAGTCAAACCCAGGTCCCTCCATATGGGGGACAGACACCCTTAAGGTTGACCAAAGATATCGAATGTTACAGTCTTTTCCCATACAGGATGGCCATATAATAGATCAGGCTTGGTTTATCACCAGCATTCTAAAAACCAGACTTAGGGAGAAAAAATAGGTCTGGGGACACATGCATGTTTTCTAATATAGCAAAAGTTCAGCCTGCCCTGATTATCACAAAATCAGGAGAGTGAGATTATTTACAATAATAAATCTTAATACCATGTTCACGTGTGGAAAAAGAGTGGAATCTCCAGACCTCTGTCAAAGCCTACCCTTTACACTCTTTCCAGCTTTGCAGTACTCTCAAGGATGTTATACATGGGCAAAATGTGAAAAGTTCTGTGAGCACTGAGCATACAGGAGAAAGTGGTGGTGTTGGAGGAGTGCCAGGGCATGAGCATTTGATAAAGTTGGGTAAAAATGAGAGCTGGGGGAATGGGGAGTGGGGAGAAGAGGGAGAAACAGAGAGCCTGAAAATATGTGAGGATAGAAAGTGAGGGTGAGGGGAGAAAGCAAGGTTAAAAGTCAGGAGGTAAAGCCCCAGGTGGGTCAGAGTGCACTGTCACGTTTAAGGAAGAGTGGGCAATGTGTCCAGGAGATTTAGGGGAATTGGAGGTGCTGGTGTTGAAGGAACTAGGGGCACAGGATGGAGTTGCTGGTGCGGAATGAGTCAGGGACACAGGATGGAAGAGCTGGTGCTGAAGGTGTCAGGGGTGCAGGATGTTATGAGCAAGAAGGGCAATACTGGGAGATATATATAATGGGTGAAGGTTGGTAAAGAGGAAGAGTGGGTGAAAGGCATGAGAGACTTAATGTCTATGAGGAATTAAATTACATGAGGGAGAGGGGATAATGGGTGGGGTGTGCAGTTCCAGGGGTTATAGGTGACTCAAGGCACATATAGAGAGTGGGAAGGGGAGATGAAACTGAGAGGGGTAATGAATGGGTCCTAGGAGGCAAAATCAGGGCAAGATGCTGAAGGATGGTGGGTAGGAAACTTGGCATGAGTAGGATAAAGGGACCAGGAGAAAACAGCAGAATAATAGGGCTAGGGTGGGGCAGAAAGATTTGGGGAAGCTGAGGATGCCCAATCGTTGGGGGCTTGGGCGTTTGAGGGCAAAGGACATAGAAGTCATGAGAATTGGTCTCTCAGTGGAATACGTTATACAATGGACTGTGGTATGGAAATCCAAAAGTCCACGGGATGAAGGTGGATTCCAATTAGAAGTCAAAAAGTCCATGGGATGAAGATGTATTCCAATTGCAGAAGTTTAGATGTGTCAGGTTGATGTAGTGGGAGGGCAGTAGAAGTCTAGGAAATGTCTAAAGGGCACTAGGATTGCAGGTGGAGGTCGCTGCTGGAAATAAAGAACTATGGAGGAGTGAGATGGAGGTTGGAATGGAGTTCTCATGGGTCAATTCCCATTCAGTTCATGAAGCAAAATCCTTGCTTATATAAAATATCCCTGAAATCTCCTTAAATTAAGCCTACAGTAGAGGATGCAGGTAGGATTTTGGGTGCACCCCACATCACAGCCTCTGCTCACTCTTCTTTAGGGATTCCAGGTACAGGCTGTGACCCCAGCAAGGGGTCAGGTCTGCCAGGTTAGGGTTAGGGTTGGGGTTAGGGTTAGTGTTAGGTTTCTCTGGTACCCAGCACTCAGTGATGAAATGAGAAGCCAGGATGTCCCCATCACAGCTCTACCTCTGTTTTCAGAAACGTTTGTGATATTTAGGGACTCTTATCATATATGCTCAAAAGCCAAGAGTTCATGTTAAGAAAAAAATAAAAATAAACAAGTAACCCACCTTTGGGGATTTCGAGTGTGGTGAGGAAAAACTCATTTTACTGATATTATTTAAAGGGAAAGGAAAAATATGCATCATTACTTTTCTGACTGACAATGTTTTGTTTTAACATGATAATTGATGAAAGTATTTTTGTAAAATAATTAGGGCTAATTATTGCAGAAATAATAATAGAAGTACAAATGTCCTGCCATGGGATATGCAGTTTGTAATTAATAAATAATCAATAATCATATGTAATCAACAAAATGTTTAGATGAAAGCCAGATACACACTCCCCTGAATCCTGTCCTGGCCTGCACTGTAGCTCAATCTCCACCATCCAGCTGTGTTTCAGGACAATGCCTCAGCATGGGATTCACAAGGTGGCAGAGCTCCAGATTCACAACATCTTCCTAATTCCATTCTTCTCTGATGACCACAACCCCCTGTCAGGATGGGGTCTGGGCACACTGTCCACTGCCACAGTGAGTGCCCTCTTTTGGGACTTTCTGGCCTCACCCTTCCCTGAGGAGAGTGACTGGGAGTGGGAAGTCACTCCTTCAAGGAGGACTCAGACTCCAGCTTCACCTGACTTGGAACTGACTGATGGACTGAGATGGGGAGGTGCAGGAGTGGCTGTGCTGGTGGATTGGCTCTTCCTCAACTGTGGGGCTGTGCACATAGTGGAACCCCAATAATGGTGGGGATAGATGTCCAGGGCTGATTATTTTAATTATATAGCTTTGTGTTTTTATTTAAAATGAAAATAACTTATTAAGGTCTTGTAATTTAATTTTTTAAGAGACTGAGACAACAACAGGGAGTAAATATGAAGCTGCAGTGTCAATAGGAAGCTCTGTTATTAATGCGCATTTGATGTGCAAATGGCTGAAGTTTTGGACAATATACATAAAGGAAAGACCAATGGGATCTGCATCTTTAAGCAGTGCCCTGTCTAAGGAGAGTTTTTGACTGTAGGGACGTGTTTCAGTGGAAATGATTATGGCAATATTCTCTTGGGCTTAATATTTTAATTATTTGGGTTATTAAAAGTCATTTTAGGCAAGTGGATATGGCTCAAACAGTCAAGCGCCCACCTCCCACATGGGAGTTCACATGTTTGGTCCCACTGCCTTCTAAAGAAAACCATCAATGAGCAGACAACGAGCAAAAAAATGAGCAGGAGTGGATGTGGCTCAAGCAGTTGAGCACCCACTTTCCACATGGGAGGTCCCGGGTTTGGTGTCTG
>JAQZBX010058267.1:0-17786 GCA_029593785.1 Cabassous unicinctus
GTCTCTGATTTTAAATCTTTCTTCTTTTTAATATAAGCATTTAGAGCTATAAATTTCCCTCTCAGCACTGCCTTTGCTGCATCCCAAAAGGGTTGGTATATTATGTTTTCATTTTCATTTGCCTCTAGATATTTCCTAATTTCCCTTGTGAAATATTCTTTAACCTATAATTTGTTTAAGAGTACATTGTTTAATTTCAACATATTTGTGAATTTTCCATTTCTCCAGCTATTATTGATTTCTACATTCAGTCCTTTGTCATCATAGAAAACGCATGTTATGAATTAATTTTTTTTAATTTACTGAGACTTGTTTTGTGATCTAATATATAATCGATCCCAGAGAATGATCCATGTGCACTAGAGAATTATAAGTATTATGTTGCTGTAATGTGAATTGTCTTATATGTCTTATGTATAGTTGGTTTACAGTATCATTCAAGTCCTCTATTTCCTTATTAATATTCTGTCTAGATGTTCTATCCATTATTGAAAATGGTATATTAAAGCCACTAATAAAGCAGTACCATCTATTTATCCTTTCAAATCTCTCAATTTTTGCTTCATATATTTTGGGTCTATGCACTTAGGTGCATATATATTTATCATTCATATGTCTTCTTGTTAAATTAACCCCTGTACCAGTATATACTGAATTTCTTTATCCCTTGAAATTGTTTTTTACTTAAAGTCTATTTTATCTATTATTATAGCTATCTCAGCTCTCTTCTGGTTACTACTTACATAGAATACTTTTGTCCACGTTTTCACTTGCAAATTACTTATGTCTTTGAATTTAAATTGAGTCTCTTGCAGAGAGTATATAGTTGGGTCATGCTTTTTTAAACTATTCCACTACTCTCTGCCTCTTGACTGGAAAGTTTAATGCATTTACATTTAACGTAACTACTGATAATGCAGGACTTACTTCTTCCATTTTGCTATTTCAACTTTGCAACTTCTACTTTTTTTGTCCCTTAATTCTTCTGTTAATGCTTGCTTTCTTTTATTTGAACTTTTTTATTATATCATATGGAGTCCCTTCTCATTTCTTTCTGGATGTATTTTTCATATATATTTTTTGTGGTTATGGTATGGTTAAAATTTAACATCTTATATATATAACAATCATATTTGTTTAGATACCAACTTGAATTTATTAGCATACACATACACTGATCCTATGCCCCTCCATCCCTGAATATTTTTTGCACTTGCTACAAATTTTATCTGTTTACATGTATGATCCAAACCATAGATTTATCATTATGTTTTATGCATTTGCATTTTAGCATCTATAAGAACTAAGAAGTATAGATACATGCCAAAACATTCAATACAATATAAATGGCATTTATAATTACCCATATGGCTAATTTTATGCCACTTTGAAACATTGTCTAATGTCCTTTTCCTTTCAGTATGAAGAACTCCCTTTAGCATTGCTTATAGGGCAGATCTAGTGGAAATGAACTTCCCAAGCTTTTGTTTATCTGCAAATGTCTTAATATCTTCCTCATTTTGAAGGAAAGTCCTGCCAGATATAAACTTTTTTATTGTAATTGTTTTTTCTCAGCACTTTAAGTATTTCAACCCACTGCCTTCTTGCCTCATGGTTTCGAATGAGAAATCACCACTTCATCTAATTGGTACTCCTTTGTACCTAACATGTGCTTTCCCTTGAAGCTTTCAGAACTCTCTACTTGTCTTATGCATTCAACATTTTGACCAGTATGTGGTGGGGTGTATGCGTATATATGTATATATAATGATATATGTGTGTGTACATATATATAAATGGATAAATTAATTTTAATGAGTTATCAATACAATTCAGTAAAGGAAGAATAATCTTTTCAACAAATGTTGATGAAACAATTGGGTAACCACATACCAAAAAAACCACTTTGATCCATGCCTTGCACCAAATACAAAAATCAACTTAAAATGTCTCATATACCCTGCTATATAATGTAAAATTATAAAATATCTAGAAAGAGATATAAATGAAAATCTTTGTGGACTTGATGTAGGCCACAATATCTTTGCTATGATATCAAAAGCACAATTAATGAAAGAAAATAAAAGATAAATTGAACTTTATCAAAATTAACACTTTGGTTCTGCAAAAGACACTGTTAACATTATGCCTTTCATTACTGTAAGATCTTTTGTCTTATATGTATAGTGACATTTTCTTCCATTTATTCCCCCAGTGTCTTACTTTTTTTATTTTGTCTTCAGAAAAGTATTAGGTTATAGAAAAGTCACATACTGAAGACAGGGGATTCCCGTATACCCAACAACCTCCCCCTTTCCCTCTTTCCGCTATTAATAACATTTTATATGTAGATGGTACATTTGTTACAATTGATGTACAAATATTGAAACCCAGCTACTCACCATGGTCAATGGTTTACATTATGGTCTACATTTTGGACCATACACTTTTATAAATTTTCATGAAATTTAGCATGGTCTGTATCCATCATTGCAAGATCATGTAGAACACTTCCACTGCCCCCAAAATGCCCCATGTTCCATGTATTCTATCCTCTCTCCCCATGGCAACAACCAGGCTTCACTCCTTGAAGAACAAGATTCATAGTTACTTGCAACAACATTGAAGGCTTGACATACTGGTCTGTCCTCCTCTATTAGGCACTGCCTATGCTCTTGAGAGACTCCCACCCCTCTGTTTGAGAACATGATAGGACTCCCCAGGATGGGATTCCTCACTTTCCCACTTATTATGTGAGTCTCCACTCACTGATACAACACACTATGACAAGATGAACACACACACTCCCTAGAAACTTATTCAGGTGTCTCCTGTCCCAAATGTGCCCCACATACAACACCCTAAACCAGTAACCCTCACCTGCCATATTGCCAAAAGAACATTCCCGACATTGTTGTTTCAACCACATACCCGTAAATCCCCAGAGTTCACCTGCTCCTTCCCCCAACCCTCCCGCCAGTTCCATGGACTGTCCCACCCACCCTAGCCCCCTGAAAAACCAGCACCACCCAACTCAAGGATAAGCCTCCCTGGCACAGCACCAACTAGCAATGCAACTGGAGAAAGACCTTGAACAAAAGGGGGAAAAGTTAAAGACAAATGAATTTATATCACTAAGAGACGTGAAAGTGAGTTGGGAAGTCATTCCAGAGGTTATGCTTATGCATGTCTCAGCAGTATCTCATTGACTGCCAAAGCAAATACTACCTCAAATAGTGGGGCTCCTGAGGGCTCTGGAGACACCCAAACACTATAGTCAGGGCAGATAGCTCAAGAGTTTGGTGCCTTGCCAATGGGCCCTACTTTGGAATTTATGCTCCCCAGTGTGACAGAGTTGGACTCAGTTGTGGTTTCCCTACACATGGCTCTTCTGCCCCTTCTATTTGAACCTATAGTTGGTACTAGAATTGATAGTTGTACATCCAAGAGACTTAAATCTTTGGGCTGTCCATGTACCAACTTGGCCTTGAATCTCAATGAAGTTGCAACACCTACTCACCAGTTCATTGGACTCACCCAGGACAACTAACAAGGAGATGAAGATAGACAACGACCATCCCAAGGAACTGAGTGAGTCTACAACTGCAAGCAAGAGAGTCCCATCCATCTGCCCTATGGGATCAAAGCCCCCTCTCAATTAGATGTGGTGTGGGCATCACCATCCCAGAATCCTCAGAATTGGGGAATGAACTACTGGTCTTCTACTATAGATTTATTGTGATTCTAGCAATGGAAGAACTTCTATCATTGATGTGGAGGCAGTGGCCACTGGAGGTTCTGAGAGCAGGGAGAGGGAAAAACAGGTGTAATATGGGGGCATTTTGGGGGCTTGGAAATGTTCCTAAATGACATTGCAATTACAAATACAGGCCATTATGTATCTTGCCATAACCTACAAAATTATGCGGGAAAGAGTGTAAACTGTGTAAACTTTAATCCATGCTTATTGACAATGCTCCAAAACGTGTTCATCAATTGTAACAAATACACCACACTAATGAAGGATGTTGTTCATGTGGGAAAATGTGAGAGGTGTAGGGATAGGGCATATGGGAATCCCCTATATTTTGTACGTAACATTTATGTAATCTAAGTATCTTTTTTAAAAAATTTAAGAAAAAATATATTTTAAAAAAAGAGACACTGTTAAGAGAATAAGAAGAAAAGCCACAAACTAAGAAAAGCTATTCATAAAGTACTTGCATGTGGAAAAAAAAATTTTTTTAAGCTGAAAACTCAAATATAAGGAAATAAAAGAAAAAACAATATAAAAATAAGCAATAGATTTATACAGATACTTCACCGAAGAAGATATATGATGGCACAAAATCATTAGTCATTAAGGAAATCTAAACATCTATTAAAATGTCTAAAGTTAATATGACTGAACATACCAAGTGTTGGTGGGGATGTGATGCAACTGAAACTGTCCTTCACTGCTGTTGAGAATAGTAAATGGTGCAGCCACTCTGGAATATGGCTTAGCAGATTCTTAGAACTTAAATATAACTGAACTGTATTACCCAGGTATTCACCCAAGAGAAATCAATGCATATATCCATACAAAGACTTGTATGCAAATATTCATAGGCATTTTATTAGTAAAAGCCAAATCCCATAGCCACCTGTTTTAGTTTGTGAAAGGATGCCACTGCAAAAATACCAATGAGTTGGTTTTAATAATGATAATTTATTAGGATAAATTCTCAAATTTCTGAGAATGTGAAAAGGTCCAAATGAAGGCATCATCAGTGATACTATTTCACTAAAAGTTGGCTGCTAGACTACTACCATGTGGCAAGACAAAATGGTGGCAGGACTCTGCTTTCTCCTCTAGGCTCACTTTCTCCCTGAGCTCAGCTGTTCGTAATCAGGTATATAATTCATCTTTCCCCAGGACTCTCTCTTCAGCTTCAGGCTGTTCTGTGCATAACATTCTCTGGCTTCTCTCTTAGGCTTTTGGGTTTCTATGTAGGTTCACTTTCTCCCTGAGCTCTGCTGTGGGTGATACTGGAATCTTCTCTCACATGGCAGGGTAAAATTGGCAGCTCTCTTTCTCTGTGTGTTTCTTCTTTCAATTTTCCATTTATATAAGACTCCAGCAAAGTGACCAAGACCCACACTGGGTCATGCCTCACTGAAGTATTCCAATCAAATTCCCTAAATTAATCTAAACAAAAGTGATCTAATCAAAAGATCCCTTAACTGAATCGAACCAAAAGGTCCCACATAAAATAGGGTTAAATGCATAGGAATGGGTTAGCTTAAGAACATAATTTTCTGAGGTCCACAAAAAAACTCAAACCAGGACACCATTGAAATGTCTATGAACTGGTGGAAAACTCAAAACAAATCAAATATCAATCAAAACACATTATCGTATATCCATGTAGTGGCATACTACTCAGCATGCATGTATGATATGAAAATAATTATGCTAAGTGAAAGAAGACAGACCTCCTCCATGCTGACAAAAAAAAAATAAGTACATAATGTGTGATTCCCTTAAAAGAAAAAAATTCTAGAAACTGTCAACTAATTGGTAGAGAAAGAAAGCAGATCAATGGTTTCTTGGGGGATGGATCATGTGAGAGTGGCCAAAGGGAGGCACTATAAAAAGGTACAAGGTATCTCTTTTAGGTGATGGAAATATTCACTATTTTACTGTGATAATGGTTCCAGAGGTAAATGCATACTTCAAAAATACTTTAAATATGTGCATATTATTGCATGTCAATTAAACCTCGACAAAGTAGTTACAAATAAACAAGGCAGGTAAAGAGAAAAGGAGCAAAAAATAGAGACTACAAATAATTAATGAATAGTAAGAGGTTTGGTTTAAACCAAACATATAAATAATTATTTTGAATATAAATTATCTAAATGTTTCAAATAAAAGACAAAGAATGTAAGATAGAATAAAAAATCCAGACCCAATTATACTATTTTTATGATACCTATTTTAAATATAAAAGGAAACATAGGTTAAAAGAATGAAATAAGATATATTCTTTAACCATAAGAGAGTTGGTTGGTGATTCTAATACCAGAAAATTAGACGTCAGAATACATATATTACCAGGGTTAACAGAAACCTATAACAGTTAATAAAGGATCAATTAATACAGAAGACATTACAGTCCTAAATGTACATGATCCTATAAAATCCATTCAAATTAAATGAAGCAAGCTTATGGAACTAAAAAGAAATAAACATTTCCACAATTATTTCTGGAATCTTCAACACTCCTTCCTTGGTAATCAATAGAAAAATTAGAGAGACAGTCAGTAAGGATATAGAAGACCTTAACATCATTATCAACCAGATTGATTTAATTGAAAGTTTTAATAAAAGAAAAAAATTGGTGAATATCTTCATCAGTTTAGGATAGGTGAAGATTTCTAACAGAGAACACTGAAATGACTAATTGTTAAACAAAAAAAACCCCTCAAATTACACTTCATCAATTTTTAAAAAAAATCTTTAATCAAAGGATACCAGTAAGAAAATGAAAAAGAATGTCCAGGAATAGGAACAAGTATCTACAACAAACATATCTGATATTTAACTTGTATCTAAAACATGCAAAGAACTCCTACAATTTAATATTAACCACAACAAACAAGCAATTCAAAGAAAATGCATAAGACAAAGTTAGATAGTTCATCAAATATACCCGTGACCAATAAGGCATGAAAAAATGTTACACATTAATAGTCATCAGGACACGCATATTAAAACAACAATGAATACAGCCATATATCCACTTGAATGACTAAACTTCAAAATATTGACACTAAATAATGTCAAAAATATTAAGAGTCCAGAACTTTAATGTATTTCTCATGGGTGTGTGAAATGCTAGACCCACTTTGGAAAGCGCTTTTTTTTTTTTAAAGTAAAATACATACTTACCTCTTGAGCCAGCAATTCCAATATTATGTATTTTCCCATGAAAAATGAAAACATATTTCATAAAAAATCTGCATATACAAATGTTAATAGAAGCTTTATTCAGAATAACCAACAATTGGAAAAGGCCAAGATATAATTCAAAAGAAAAATGACTAAATCAACTGTGGTATATTCCAATAATAGAATACTAGTCAGAAATAAAATATATGAACAACTGATATATGCAAAAACACAACTGAATCTCAAAGATATTATGCTGAGTGAAAGAAGCCATGTACACACAAAGTCATCATGTATAGAATTCTGGAATAGGCAAAGCCAAGATGTGGTGGTAAACTTGAAAGTAATGGGAGATTGACTTGAAAAGATACTAGAAAACTTCCTAGGATGATGAAATTATTCTATATCTTAAATGAGAAGGTGGTTATATGGATGTCTAAATTTATCAAAAACTGATCAAAGATACACTTATCTATTACTTCACCATATAAAAACAACAAAATATGCCTTAAAACATCCCCATCAAAAGTTATGAAAGTGCTGGAAATAATTGCACACACACCAAGCATGAAAACATCTTCTGAATAGTGTGGGAAGAAATGAGTAAACATTCAAATGTGTGTGTGTATCATGAAATTAACAAATTTAAATTAAATAAAGATGTTGTCTATTTGAATGTATTACTCTGAATTGGAAATCATTTGAAAAAATCATTTGTGTTTTACTAGTATATGCCCCAATAAATCAAGTAGCAAATAAAGTGTTGGACATGATGTCAGAGCTAGTTTAAAGTGGTAGATGTGTGAAGGTTCATTAGTAGAAGCAGATTTTTAAATGTTTTTTAATTAATTAATTGCCCCTAGAGACATTTACCTACCTCCCAAAATATGTCTACCATTGTGAAAGATAAAGAGGAGGGCACAAAGAAATACAGAAGAACATAATTAAACTGGTCTTCCTATGGAATTGATTAACATAATGTCAACCTTAGCTCTTAAAGATAGAAAAGTTTGGTGGATCATTTGTTATGAAATTTTCCTAAATTAGCTGTACACCCAGTTGTCACTGCAAAAGTACTATGAAAGGCATTCATTTTTGTCCTGTGCTGTCATTCAATGATACTCACAGGGACAGTTAAAGAGAATATCATCTTTAATGTTTTTTTTGGTCACTCATATTCTGTTTTATTTTCAGAATGCTGATTTAGTGTTTATCTTCTCCATTGTTATGAAAAACCTGGTAATCTCATCTTTTAAAATCATTTTTTGTAGTAATAATTTTGCACACAGTATTAACATGCTGTGATATCAGCTACTGGAATAACATGCTCTGGTGGATAACTGCTATTTTTGCTTGCTGGCATCCATTTTACCTTGCTCTTGGTTATCACACCAAGATTTTATTTTGAAGGACCATACCAGCTCAGAAATCATATGGTTTGAGTGGATGGGCTGGTGTATTTACCCTGATAAACCAAGTAGCAAATAAAGCCACAGGATGGACTTGTGTATCACGTAGTAAATATCAACATGACCCCTTGGCCATGGTCATTGAATCAGAGATGACCCAGGGGAATCCAATAAAAATTGGTCAAAGAAATTATGACAACTATGGAGAAAGAAAAGTTATTTTTTGTATGTGCTTACTATACCTAAATATAGCATAGACCTCAAGATTCTGCTGGAGGCCACCGTATGCTGAGGACTCTGGAGAGTAACGACTAGAAAGAAGAAAGTAGAATCAGAAGATAGAGAAAGAGGAAAATCTTACAGCATCATTTGAGGCCCCATTGAACCAGCTATATGGGAAAATGCAGTCAACACTTCTCAGTTATGTGAGCGATTATGAGATATATTTTTGAATCTTGCAACCAGAAAAAATGAGTAAATAAGTATACAGTTTCAAATTCCTATTACAATCTTTTGTGGTAAATGCCATGATTCTTCATATTTTACATAACACAATCTGAGGCTCAGAGATTAATACTTTGTCCAGATGACATAATTATTAAATTATAGATCCAGGGCTCAAAACTTTCTTTATCTAACAACAAAAATCATCATCTTAATCACCGCAACAATAGGCCTCATGTCTTATTTGTCTCTGTATCTCTAGAGTTTAACAAAGTTTCTGACACATAGTATGTGCCCTGTTGATTTTTTCATGAATAAAAATGACATTAAAACTAAAGGGAACAAACAGCTTAAAGGATCAAATATTTAGGAATAAATTTAACAAAATTATAAAAGACATGTATGCACAAAACTCCAAAACTTTGTTGAATGAAATTTTAAAAGACCTAAGTAAATGGGAGGACATACAATGTTCATGGATTAGAAGAATGAATTTTCTTACAATGTCAATTCCACCCAAAGCAATTTATAGATTCAATGCAATCCCAACCAAAATTTCAACAGCCTTCTTTGCAAAAACATAAAAGTTAATCATTAAATTCACAGTGAATGATAGGAACTCTGAAAAGTAGGAAACATCTTCAAAGAAAAAGACAAAGTTGGAAGACTCACACTTTTCTATTTTAAAATGTATTACAAAGCAATAGTAACAAAAACAGCATGGTTATCAGAACCACACTTTTCTCCCACTGTCAGGGCCAGAGCTCACCTCTGCATTTCCCTTGCAGATTCCTGCTGATCAGGTATCACTTGAGCTGTGGTTCACAGCTCACCTACTATGCTACAGGTGCACTAGCTGGATGCCTAAACCATCCAATCTAAATCATTGGGAAATCCTCTTTGGTCTACCTTCAAAATATTTACAGAATCTGGATGGTGTCATAGAAATAACAGGACTCATGTGTCTGAAAAACAAGAGGGAAAGCAGAAACTGCCTGAAATCAGAGTTCTGGAGGTTTGCAGAACAGGGGAGTGCTTTCCAATTTCCAAAAGGGGTGGGGAGAAGGAGAATCTGAAGAAAATAACTGTAGTAAATCACTTGTGTGCTTGAGAATGGCACCCTTCCTCATCCTCAAGACAAACACCCTTTGTTACAGACTGGGACTCACTGCCACTGACACAGAGGGAAGTGGTGTTTTTCCCTCCCTGGGAAAAGGGAAGGTGTGGGTGAGGGACAAGAGTGGCTTCTGATTGGTGAATTTGAACTTGGGGCCTGGTTCTGAATAGCTGCCCTAAAGCGGGGGACCCCTGTGGTATTTTGACACTGCCCACCAGAGGAGAATGTAGTAAGCACAATCCCCCCTAGGGCTAAAGGGAAATTTTGCCAAAAAGCACCATCTGCTTGCAGGCCAGGAAAGTGTACCCCAGGGGAAAAGAAAGAGGCTTTTTGGCATCTTTACTGTCCCCCTCCCCAAGGCCCTTGGAAACTGTTGTGCACAACATTAGTGGTCCATGGCCATGTTTTTATCAGTTTAACAGGAGAAATTCAAAGACCTAGAAAAAGTTGAGCCATGAATCAAAGAAGAGCCATAACACAAAGCCAATCAACAATAAAACCCTAGGCAAGAGAGAGAAACTGACCATCAGTGTAACCTCACCATCATAATCAGATGCCTAGACATCAGCAAAAATTACATGCCATACTAAGAAACAGGAAAATATGGCTTCTCATCCTTATGCCCTTTTTTAATGCTCCTTTTCCATTGTTTACTTAGCTTCCTTTGTCCATTAGGCTCGTTCCCTTCACTTCTTAAAATTATATATATATATTTTATTAGAGTAGTTGTAAGTTAATTCATACAGACCACAGAATTCCCACATACTTCATACATGCACTCACACAGCTGTCCTTATTACTAACACTTTGCATTAGTGTGACATCTTTGTTATATTTGACAAAATATAATTATAATTATATTATTATAGTCCATAGTTTACTTTAGAGTTCACTCTTTGTGTTAAGTTCTATTATAGTAACATGTATATAACCTAATCATGTTAGTCACTTTCATGTACACAATTCAATGATGTTAAATACATTCACAATGTTGTACTACTGTCACCACCATCCAGCATTAAGACTTGTCCATCACAACAAACAGAAACTCTATAACAATTGAATATCAACTCCCCATTCCCCATCTCCACCCTGGCCCCTGGTAGCCTGTATTTGAATTTCTGGCTCTATGAATTTGCATATTCTAATTATTTTATATGAGTGAGATCATATAAGATTTGTCCTTTTGTGCCTGGCTTATTTCATTCAACATATCTTCAAGGTTCAACCATGTTGTCACATGTATCAGAACTTCTTTCTTTTTTATGTCTAAATAATATTCCAAGTGAGTATAAACATTTGTTTATCTCTTCTTCTGTTGATGGACACTTAGTTTGCATCCACCTTTTGACAATTGTGAATAATGCTGCTATGAACATGGGTGTGCAAATATCTGAAGTGGGATTGGTACTTCTATATTTTACTTTCTGAGGAACTGCCAAACTGTTTTCCACAGCAGCTGTCCTGTTTTACATTCCTGCCAACAATATATGGGCATACCAATTTCACCACATTCTCACCAGTACTTGTTATTTTCTGATTTTTTTTTTAATAGTAGCCATTCTTAAAGGTGTGAAATGGTAACTCACTGAGTTTTGATTTGCATTTCTCTAGTGCCTAATGATGTTTAGCATCTTTTAATATGCTGATTGGCCATATGTATATCTTATTTGGAGAAATGTCTATTTAAACTCTGACCATTTTTTTTTAATTGGGTTGTTTGTGGTTTCCAGTATTGTCTCCCATTCTGTAGATTGTCTTTTCACTATCTTGATAATATCTTTTGACACAAAAAATTTTAATTTTTATGAAGTCGCATTTATCTAATTTTTTTTTTCTTTTGTTGCTCATGTTTCTCCTGTAAAGTCTAAGAAACCATTACCTAACACAATGTCCTGAAGATGCTCCTCTATGTTTTCTTCTGGGAGTTTTATAGTTTTACTTCTGATATGTAGATCTTTTGAGATAATCTTTGTATATTTCATTCTTTTGCATGTGGATATCCAGTTTTCTCCATTCCTTGTGTTGAAGATGTCATTTTTTCCCTAGTAAGTGGACGTGGCATCTTTGTCAAAAAAGCAATTGGCCATAGTGTTTTTGTCAGATAGTATATAGAAGCCAGCTGTTTGGCATAGAGGAGTCTATTTTTATTCTCTATTTCAAAACCTTGATCTCTCTTTGATTCACTTTTAACAACTTAATATTAGTGAAAAAATTAATGGTATGTTTTTCTGCTTCCCTCAAAGAACATAAAGGTCACAAGGATGGACATCATATCTTCCTTATGTTCAATTCTTCAGCACATAACAACGCCTAATATATATTGGCTTTTAATATAGGATTTGTTGAACAAATAAATATATTAATCAATGAATCAAAAGAGACAAGTTCCCTAGGCAAGGAAAGATACAGGGGCCTTTCCTTCTTTACTTTTCTTTATTCTTCTTTATTGTTATAATGATAGCTTTGTGACATTGGGCAAGTTATGAAACTTCTCTATGACTCTTCTTTCTCACCTGTACATTGGAGATAATACTAGTTTACTGTTATTATTATTACCATCATAATCACCATTATTATTTAGTGAAGGTTTCATTCAGACCCTATCTGGGACCATAACTGGATACCATGGTTTAACAGATGCCATATCATCAGTAAACTTGTATAACTATCTGGGCCTATTTATTTCTTTGTAATTTTTAAAAATATGTAATGCTTCACCAATTTGCATGTCATCCTTGCACAGGGGCCATGCTAATCTTCTCTGAATCATTCCAATTTTGTATATGTGCTGCCAAACCAAGCACTCTTTCTAATTTTAGGTAAAAGGCAATGGATCATGTGGCGTGAGGCAGACAACAGAGATTAATATACAGGCATTGATCATTCACAAATTATGGATTCACTTGATGCACCATCTGCCATTACAAACACTGAACTGCACTCTAGTTGTAATTCTGACCTTCTGTCCTTATGTAATGGTATCTCCTTGCATATGGCTTCTCCTTCCACTTAATATCTGCTTTCAACTTTCTTATGCTTGCAATACTGGCCATGTACCTTTCTGTATCTAGCATTTAAGCTCCTCAATAGGAATGATGTGATTTGTTAGTCTCTCAACAACAGTATATAGAATTCTGTTAGATAGACTTATGATACCAGGCAACATTCATAAGTTGCCTTCTGGGTAGAAAACATTCCTTTGATTGGTGTGGCAGCTTAATTTCATATGTAATGTTTTTAGTTTGACCTAGGACCTGTTTATGTCTTCCTTTCCTTAAGGATGTGGTAGATATGGAAGATATTCAAGGTGCCTCTTCTTTAATTATTGCCATATTTTTTCTTCCTCTTACTGCAAAACTCAACAAAATAGTTACCTCTACTTATGTCCAAATCCTCCTTTTTTTTTTAAACAACTGCAATCAAAATTTATCTCTACTACTTGGCTGACACTGCTTCTATCACAGTCAATAATGACCTCTATATTTTTTAATCCAAAGATTGATTCTCAGTCCATTTTTTAGTTATCCTTTAAGCATTTTTTGGAAAAAATTGGTCATCCTCATTTCTTTGAAACTCTTTCCTTCCTTGGATTCTATATTTCCATTCTTTCCTGGTTTTCCTCCTTCCTAACTAGGCACTTCTTCTTCTCTATTGTTCCTTATATCTTATCCCCTAATCTGGTATGCCCAAGACTCAGTTCTTGAAATTCTCCTCTTTTCTCCCCATAGTCATCTTTTGGTGTGCTTGCCTAAGTTCAATGAATTATATACCATCATTTAGTTGAGGGTATATATATCTCCAGTATGAATCTCTCCCCTCTATCTAGACTCATAGCCAGCTACCTATTCAAATTTCTATTTAAATGTGTAGTAGATATCTCAATTGATGTCTAAAACTTAATTCATGATAATCCCTTCAAATTATGTTCAAATTGTAGTTCTCTAATCTTACTTAATGACAAAAGCATCCAATTGCTTTTGGAAAAAAATCCACACATAAGATGCAAGTAAATAAACAATAAATAAAAGCTACTCAAAATCTATACTAGATAATGTTTGGATCAGTTAAAATACTATTCTAAGAAGCATCATAACATGATCTGTAAATAAAAATGTTGTCCATCATTAGGTGTTTGAAGAAGCAAGAGCATGTATTACCTTTTCACCCATAAGAAAGAGAGAAATAGTAATAGAAAACCAGGAAAAATGAGTATACAGTTAAATCACATGTGGAAAACCATAAGGAGTTTTAACAACACTATAACAAAGAAGAATTGATTGGTAAAAGTTCATTTAAATATTTTTATAATATGAGTGATTAAATCAATAACTACCTGGCACTAAATAGTTTACCCTCAAAATTTCCCAACATGTCAACCATATGAAGACATAAAGTACTGATTAGTTACTACTTAATAAAAAGAATGAGAAATGTGCTTACTATATGACTGTCTGTGTAACCCATTTACTAGTGAGTTAAATTGGTGTTTTCATTGTCTCATGTAGTTTAGCCACTTGCGACATAGTCAATTCTCTGTAATTTGCATTCCTGTTTTTTAAAGAAAATTATTTCAAAGGAATTTTGTTGATTATTACCACACTAAAGAAAAATATAGTATTATGTATATGACCTTAGAACAGATAACATATCCAATAAATATCACAGAAAAGGCATATAAACCTTATAAGAATACCTGATTTTTTGAATGTCAGAATGATCATAATAAAAATAAATGACAGGCTCAAATATTAAATTGGACAGAAAAATGAGCCAAGAGAAAAAAGCATATTCTGAAAATATTCATAGATGACATGATGAAAAATTTTATAACTCTTCCATGCACATTGAAAAAATGATTAAATCTAGTTATTCTTCTGAAGCAAACTCATTCAGGACTTGGCCAAATACATTTTCTTTTACAGTTCTAGTGTTTGAATCTTAATTCTCAAATTACTACTAATTGTCATATCACTAATAGCTGTGTTGAAATCAGTAGCATTTAGCATTACTCTTAGAGTATCATTAACTGTAACAACAGAATATAAATTTATTATAAATTAATATGGTCTTGACTTGTTTTAAAGAGTTATCTATTTGTGTGCATATGTACTTTTAACTTATGTTTCTTTTACTTTACAACAATACATCTATTTGTCAGATTTTCTGATCTGTATTTATACCATTTACTGTAATTTTCTGGTTCTACATTTGTACAGACTCTGTAAGGTAACTGATTTAGACTCTAACTTTCATTTCAAGTATATTAGACCAATAAAGATATTACATTTTAAAACAGAATAGATCTAAATACAATATGGTAACCTGGATTTGATTTTGAATAGAAAATGGACATCAGTAGAAAACTGAGTAAAATCTGTGTTTAGTTTATTGTATTGATGTTATATTTTTATTTTGGACAAGTGCATCATAGTTATGTAAAATAAATGTATCATAAATGTAATCTGTTAATATTAAAGGATATAACCTTAGCAAATGTATTATTGTTAGGAAGAAAGTTAACTTTAGGGGAAGCTGGATGAAAGGTGCACAGGATGAGATACTGAATATAAAAACAGACAATGGCCAGACCATAAATAAAATCAGAATTCTCATCTAGAATCTCTGCAGCAGCCAGCAGAGAAAACAAAACCACGGCGTCTGCAATTTAGTCCATGAAACACAGCCATAACTACTGGAGCAATTGGTCCCCAAATGATCAAGTCTTGGTCAGTACTGCCAGCCTCCCTAATTTTGCCCCGACCTCCACATTAGAACCAATCAGAGAAAGTCAATATGCTCTGTATTAGTCAGCCAAAGGGGTGCTAATGCAAAATACCAGGGATTGGTTCGTCTTTATAAAGGGTTTTTATTTAGGGTAGAACTCCACACTTACCAGGCCATAAAGCATAAGTTTCTTTCCTCACCAAAGTCCATTGCCACGTGTTGGAGCAAGACAGCTGCCGATGTTTGCCATGGTTCAGGCTTCTTGGGTTCCTCTCTTCCTGGAGCTGTGTTTCTCTCTGGGATCAGCTCTTCTGGTTCCCCCACAAGATCAGCTGTAGACTAATAGGTTCTCTAGGCTTTGCTTCTCTCCACAGGCCAGCTGTGAACTCTCAGGCGAATGGCTCGTCTCTATTCCGGGGCCTTCTCTCCAACATTAAAACTCCAACATCAAAAACTGCTCCCTCTGTCCTTTGCCTTGCCTTTTATATTTGGTTCCCCCACCTACCAAGGGGTGGGACTCAACACCCCACTGATGTGGCCCAGTTAATGCCCTAATCATAATTTAATCATGCCCAGATTAGCAGACCAGTTTACAAGCATAATCCAAAATATATTTTTGGAATTCATAATTACATCAAATTGCCCAAGGACTACATGCTCCCTCAAAGAATCACATAGGAGGTCCCTCCTAGTTAGAATACCTGCAAGGCTCTCTATGCCAACAACATTGAATCAGGCCATACTGAAGCCTTCTATGTTTTCCCTAAAAATCTTTTCTACTATCCTGCTGGCTTTTGAGTCCTTCTCCAACAGAAGTGACAGTGGCTGATTCACTTGCTTTAACAAATTCTGAATAAATAGCCATTACTTGTTCTTATTTGGTTGGTCTTCATTTATTTCCATAGGGAACTCTCTATGTTCTAGCTTTTCAACTTTTCTGTAAATCTAAAATTATTTCAGGAAAGATTTTTTAAAAATGAATTAAAATTGGTTCTCATCTATTTTATTCACTTTCATATCTCTTAGAGACAACTTAAATTCTGACCTGGGGAAAACCACTTGGCAGCCATTTGGTTTTTGAATCTTCTGTTGAAGGATGAGATGAGGTATACATTTTAGATAACCATTTCATAGAGTGCTCTGTGCTCTTCCACATGATGTGCCCCAGCCCTTGGATCTTCTGCTTAACCTGGTGAATTCATACTCATTCTTCAAGACTGCTTCAGTATCTTCTTTCCCATTAATGAGTCTCCAGCATTCCCTACCCTTTTAAAAATGGGTATACTTTCATTTATAAAAAATAATCATACCTCAATGAAGTTTTATACACCTGTATAACTCTATATTGTGTTCTTCAAACTTTAGTGTTTATCATGAGAACCTGAAGAGTTTGTTTGGTCTTATACCCAGAGCCTTTCATAGAGAATCTTTGTTCAAGGGAACTACCCTTTGAAATATACTGTCTCACAGAAAGGAAAACATTTCATTTTTCTATGTCAAAAATAATAATTTATTCAATTGGTGTATTAATTAATTCATGAAATACTTAAATAAATCATAGGTTAGAATAGATAAATGGTAAATTAGGTCTAAATTAACAACACAGGGACTGAGAAACTTGTGTTCTTGCAAGTTAGAAAAGACACTCAGAAACAATGTTGGGCCTTATTGAGAGAAACTTGACCTGACTTACTTTTGGTTTTCATTGAAAGTATTTGTAAATGAATAAGAAAAATGTATATTTTTCTGGTCAGTAATTATTTTAAGGATTTTAAAAAGAAGCAACAAATATGTGATCATCTTTTAAAAATTACATAGGCTGAGGATTTATCAAAGTGTATTCAGTGATCTCAATTAGTCCTGCCAATCCTAATAATTAGAAGATGCTATACAGCAATATCTTCAAGGATTTTTGTTTGTAGATGCACAACAGGAAATTAAAGAACTTTTTCCCTTTTACATTTTGAGTTAAAATTAATCATTTCTATAAAAATTTCAAGTAATTGAGAAGATGTAATTCTTTGTGAATTGTAGATATTGGAATTTTTGTTTTGTTTTGTTTTTGTGTGCTGTCTGCCCGTTGATTGTTGATTATCTTGCTCATTTTCTGTTTGTTGTGTTTGCTCATTGTCTGCTCATTGTTTTCTTTGTT
>JAQZBX010058268.1:0-17780 GCA_029593785.1 Cabassous unicinctus
CGGGAAGCGAACCCGGGGCCTCTCATGGTAAACGGGTGCTCTATCCATTGTGCCACACCCGCTTCCTGCCGTGAGATTGCTGCATCAGCCCACCGCACTGCTCAGGCTGGCGTGCCTTCACAAGGAGGCCTCAGGACGCAAACCCGGGCCTCCCATATGGTAAACGGGGGCTCTATCCACTGAGCCACACCCGCTTCCCATATCCCATTATTTTTAACCCTACTTTAGGTCTTTTTTTTTTTGTATTTAATATACCAATAGCCTCAAATAATGGAGTTAGCTTTGATCATTGGTGGGCTCTTATTGCATCAATGTGGTTGGTTGTTTCTGAGAAGTTTTTTTCCTCTCTAGGGTCACCCTGGACTGCCTGGGAATCCTGGCTCCCCTGGACAACCTGGTCAAGATGGTAAGCCTGTGAGTACTGAAAGCTTGGTCATCTCCAGTAATGGGATTGTAGAATCAGTGTTTTAGTACATTTTTAAGTACCTTACATCAAGATTGTGCATCTTTGCTACATTTTAACAATTGCTCAGTGCATTCTAAATATCTTGAAAGGCTGCGTTCAGAAATCCTTTTATCTTTCCCCATCATGTCTATGGAAGTCTTCAAGCTAAAAGACTTTGAAAGGTGGTATTATTTTCCTATAAATATTTGCACTGGGCTATACTCAATATCTGACTTTAAAAGATCTTAAGCAAATATTTGCAGGTAAGTCACCCTGTTAGGATCACAGTATCTCTTAAGAACTTTATTTGTCCAGAAACATTTAACTCTTACCATTCATTACTTGAAGGAGGGGATGGGGGGTTGTGTTGTGAGTCAATAACATTCAAGGAATTAAAGAACCACAGGCCTAATGTTAAGTCATCAATACCTCAAACCTCAGGGTAGAAGAGGAGCTTGTCAAGAACCTGAGAGGTTTGCTGACAAATTTATCATGCAAGAAAATCTGATTAACTTTTGAAGAAATAGTGATGTGCTGTGGCCTTTTATAACAGTATTGTGTGGGAAGGGATTAGATATACAGGTGAGCCTCTCTAGAGAGAGATTATCAAAGGGATCTTGAAAAGGTTACAAAATGGCAGCCAACTGGAGCTGCAAAGAGCCAAGGAGCTGAGGGTGATTGGGGCAGTGCTACTCAGCTCAGCTGATCCCCTGGGATTCATTCTAAGTGTGCTGGCAATTCATTTGGGGATTTTGAGCAAGGACATGCTTGATCTGGTTTACAATTTAGAAGGGTAACTGTGGATGTTATATGGAGAGTAGATTATATAAGGGCAAGAATGGAATGAAGGAGATCACATAGGAGGTTATTTCCAGATTCCAAACAAAAGGTAAGAGTGGCTTGGGTTAGAGTGGTGTGGTAGCAAAGAGTAAAAGTGGTCAGATTCTGAATTATTTTTAATGTAAAGATGACCAGATTTGCTAACAAATTAGATGTGGGGTGTGAATGAAAGAGAGGAGTTAAGGGTGACTCCAGGGTTTTTGGCTTGAGCAAATGGATGAATTGTGGTACCGCTTATTGAACTGGGCAACACTGGCGGAGATGTAGGAGGAAATTGGGATGCGTTTTGAACATGTAGAAGGTTGGAGATAGGAATCTTAAGTTTGGGGGAATGTTTGAGAATGAAAATATACAGTTCGGACTCATTAGCATATAGGTGTATCTAAAGCCATGAGAGTGGATGAGAGCATTTAGGGAGTGAGTACAGATAAATAGAGAAGAGAAGGGGAAACTGAACAGAGCCTGAGGATCTCTCATGGAGCACAAAAGAGGGAGCAGGATCCAGACAAGGAAATTGGGAAGGAATGATGAGTGAGGTAGGCAGAAAACCAGACATCCCAGAAGCCAAGTGAAGAAAACCTTTCAAGAAGCAGGGGGTGAGCAACTACATCATTGTTGCTAAGAGATAGAGAAAAATGAGGGTTGTGACTAGACCTTTGGATTTGCTGCGTGGAGGTCACTAAAGAACATGATAAGTAGGATTTCAGGGAAGGGGGATACAAAAGCTAGATTGAAATGGGTTCAAGAGAGAGTGGGAGGGGGACGGATGTGGCTCAAATGGTTGGGCATCTGTCTCCCATATGGAGGGACCTGGGTTCGATCCCCGGGACCTCCCGGTAAAAAAAAAAAAAAAAAGAGAGAGTGGGAGATAAGGAAATGGTAACTGAATATCAATGCCTCTTCTGAGGGATATAAAGTAGAGCAGAGAATTGCAGCAGTAGCATGAGAGGGATATGGGATAAAAGGAGGTATTTATTTTTTTAAATGATGGGTTATATTGTAGCATGTTTTTATGCTAATGAAATGATGCAGAAGGGAAAGAAAAAATTATGATTTAGAAGATGGGGGATATTTGCAAGAAGAAAACCTTAGGGTAGGTTGGAAAATATCGGTTCCAGTGCATAAGAGGATTGGCTTGGATAGGAGTGTGGACATTTGAACCTTTGTATGGGAGGGAGGACCAAGCCCATACATACAGAAGCAACTATGGTGTATTTAGAGGGAAGAGGATGAGAAAATTTATCATCAGACTGCTTCTATTTGAACAGAATGGAATGAATAGACCTCAAACCTAACATCTCCGCTTTGCCTTTATCTTCAAATCCAATTGCATGCAAGCATTTGCCTTGTAGTTTCTCTTATAACCTTTTCTTCTCTCACTTAAGATATCATGTGAATTTTTTTTGCATTCTTTCGCTGCAACTCCTTAATCCCACTGAAGATACTGCCCTGAGGTCCTGTGTGAGTTCTGCTTTAATCACAGTGGGTGAGATGATTTTTATAAATGTGAGCCCTCCTTTGCCTGGAGACTCCTTTCTTGGGGTCAGTCCTTTCAGTTGCAGGCAGCTGCAGGACTGCATCAACTCCAAACAGATATACTTCCTGGGCTAAAATGCCCTCTCCTGGGACCTCATGATGGCACAGTGTTCTCCTGAGAGCTTTGCTAATTTGATCAGACCTTTGTTTTTTCCATGATGAAAAATCCTGGGCAATGTTTGGAATCAAGTGCTGAGCAGGCCTTCCATTGACTAGCAGCCCATAGTTTGTTTTTTTAATTATTTAGAATCTTGCATTGAATGAAGTACTTGGGATTAGTTATAATTAGCTTGAATAAGAATTGTGAATATTATTTACTGACTCTCATTTAATAGTAATTATAATAGACTTATTGTCTCTTCTCATTCACTACCTATATATGTATTTTTATTTATGTGTATGTGATTTTATGTATATATAGATACAGACATGTAGATCTGTCAAAGAAAGAACAAACCAACTTTGGTAGGCTAAATAATGGCCCCCCAAACCTGTGAATGTTATTTTACATAGCAAAGGGGACTTTGCAGATGTGACTAATTTAAAGATATTGAGATGGGGAGATTATCTTGGATTACCTGGGTGGGCTTAATGTAAGCACAAGGGTCCTTATAAGGGGGAGGTAGGAAGGTCAGAATCAGAGGACGAGATGTGAAAGTAGAAGCAGAGGTCGGAGTGATGAGGCCATGAGCCAAAGAAAGTGGGCAGGGGAGTGGATGTGGCTCAGTGGTTGAGTGCCAGCTTCCCACATATGAGATTCCAGGCTCATTCCCTGGCCCCCAGTACAAGAAAAAAAGAAAGAAAGGAAGAAAGGAGGGAGGGAAGGGAGGAAGGAGGGAGGGAAGGGAGGAGGGAGGGAAGAGAGGAAGGAGGGAAGGAAGGAAGGAAAGCATGTGAGCATTCTCTAGAATCTGGAAAAGGCAAGGAATGGATTCTCTCTTCCAGAGAGAGCTTCTGGAAGGAACACAGCCCTGATAACACTTTGATTTTAGTCTCCTAAGACCCATTTCAGACTTCTGACTTCCAGAACTGAGAATAAGAAATAAACTTGCATTGTTTTAAGCCACTAAATGTGTGGTGATCTATTACAATGGCAATAGGAAAGTAATACACCAATCCAAATCCTATTACTCAAAGGTGTGAGTTTTCTTAAACGTTCCCCATTTCCCCCCATTTCTTTCCCTCTGCGGTTGATGTGAGGTTGGGTGGCCAGGCAGGAAGAGAAAGTGAGCCTGGGAGCCAGAGCAGCTGAGGGACATTAGTGAGTGTCCAGGGCCAGCACGCTGCAGGAGTGGGAAGGTGTGGGCGGAGCCTCTGGCTGGCTAGTGAAGCCATGTGGACCAAGGAAACTTGGATGGAACAATTTGAAGGGAATTCTGCTTTGTTTGGATTTAGTTCTATGCAATCTTCTCAATAAGCAATTTGATTTTCTTTCACAGTATAACTAGGCCAACTCAACTGAAGCTTTAAATAGGGTATTATTCCACCCTGGAGAAATACTAATTTTCATAAGGAAAATGCCTTCAACCAAAATTAAAGAGCTGTTTCAAATCCTTCAACTTCTTTCTTATTTCTCTATCAGTTAATTTCTATCAACCCAGTGTCTGAGCATATTATTGTTTTTTTTGTTTTTCTAATATGTTATAAAAATTTAGAAAATGCACTGGACTATATCGAACAAATCTGAAAGTTTTTCAGTGAATGCTTTTATACCCACTAGTTAGATTCTATCAATATTTTCTTATACTTGCATTTTTACATAATCCAGTCATTCCTCCATGCATTCATCAATAAATCTAATTTTTGATGCATTTCAAAATAATTTTCAGATATCATTATCCTTCCCCCCTAAATCAGGGGTTCTTAACCAGGGCTCCATGAGCTTGAATTGAAATTCAAAAAAACATTCTTGTGGGGACATGTTATATATTTCTTAAATAATACACAGTATCGTGTGGACTTAGTAAGGGGTCCGTGGTTTTCACCTGACTTGCAAAGGGGTCCGTGGAACAAAAATTGTTAAGAACCTTTGCCCTAAATGTTTCAGCATACATACAGAATTCTTTATTTTTATATTGTTTTTGCTTTTAATTTTAAATACATGTACATGGAGTGCACAACTCTTAGGGGAACATTAACTGAGTTTTGAAAAATGGATTTAGCTGTGTAAAAATGCAGTCAAGATATGGAACATTACCATCAGCCAAGAAAGTTCCCCCATGCCTCTTCCCAGACCATTACTGCCACTAGGTTCCCATTCCTTCTGTAAGAGGCAAGCACTTCCGATTTTTCCTGTCATAGGTTAGTTTGGCCTACTCTAGGATGTCATATAAATTGAATCAGAAATTACATATTCTTTTATGTCTGGCTTCTAGCACTTCTACCACTGGATTTTGAGATTTTTCAAATCCTTCCACTTCTTTCTCAATTCTCTGTCAATTAAATAATTTCTGTCAGCACAGTGTCTGAGCATATTACTATTTTATTATTTTAATATTATTAAAAGTAGTAGAAATACATATTTATATTCCTTATAGAAATATAAATATCATGTTAAGTAATTCAAAGTAGTACAGGTATTTAAGGTATTATACTGACATGGCATTGTTTTTTTTTAAAGTCCATGTGCAGAAATATACAATAGGATTTCTTATGATTTTGTAAAAGTTTGTATTTTTGCAGTACTCATTCCTTCCTGTCTTCTTGTTTGAATCATCATTAATCACTTTTCATGAATCAAATTACTCTACTAAAACAAAAGCCCTAGCTGGTTGTTGGGGAGATCTGGGGGCCGTTTTGCCTCTGCATAGCAAAGTTGCTTTGCTTTTGTGGGCCTCAGTTTCTTCATCTGGAAAATGAGAAGATGATGCCCGATAAGGCCTAAGTTCTCTGGTATTGCTGATTTTCTAAGATTCTGTGAAGGCCACCATATCCGCTAAGAGATAAAGGCAGTACTAGACCAAGCTGTAGAATTCTGGGGATGATTTTCCATATTTATAGCTTTAAAAAGTAAGTCAGAAAACTGAAAGTATACAGCTGCCAATAGACAAGAGACTGGATTGGTAGAGTCACACTCACCCACCCAGTATCTCCTCAGCCTCCTCTGCTTCCATGTGCCGCCAAGTGTTCTAGAGACACCAGAAAAAGGTCAGCTTTCTTCAGAGGGTTCAAACTTTTAAAGAAGTGGTATCCAGGATAGATGGGGAATTTCAGTTATTACACTATTTTATCAAACCACAAAATATCAAGCATGGTGGAGAAGGTTAGTAGATGATGGAGGAGGATAGGCAGGAGAGAGAAGGGAGGGAAGATGGAGAAGAGATCTTTATCTCCTTTTGATGACTTTGGCTTTCAGTTGGAGTGAGCTGGGGTTCCAATGGAGGAACGTAACTTTCTTTTAAAAGAAATTACTCTGGCTTCTGGGTAGAGAATAGATTTTAGGGTGATAAGGGCAATAGCAGGGGCAGCAGTCAGGAGGCTCTTGCAACAATCCAGGAGAGATTTGATTGTGGCTAAGATCAAGATGGTAGTAGTGGGGAGCAGATGTGGCTCAAACGGTTGAGCACCTGCTTCCCACATGGGAGGTCCTGGGTTCGATCTCCAGCCCCTGCTGCCTCAAAAAGGAAAAAAAGAAAAAAACAAGATGGCAGTAGTGAGGTGAAAAGAACTACTCACATCTTGGGGATATTTTGTGGTTAGAGGTTAGAGATGATAGAATTTGCTAACGTATTGAATGTGTGTTTGAGAGAAGGAGAGAAGTCAAGGGGGACTCTAATGAAATGTGGAAGAATGGGAGAGAGAAGATTGGGGGAAGGAAATCAGGAGTTTGATATGATATGTTAAATTGATGTGTTAGTCATTCAAGTAGAAATTGTGCATGGGCAGTTGGATATAGAGGTCTGAAATTCAAGGTGAGTTCTCATTTTGTAAAGTGTCCTTTCTTGTCATTTGCTCTTTTTCTATAGAGGTCATGGTATATTTCATATTGATCAATAAGACCATTAATTATTTGATATATATTGTTACTATTTCTCCTGATTATTAGTTATAATTTAGTTTTAAATTTTAGAAATGTAAAATTTTCCCAGAATCAAATATTTCATCTTGCTACTTATTCCAATTTTTTAAATTAAAATTTTTTTTTTTAACGTTAGGTATTCTATGTGCTCATTTACTTTTATTATGATTTTTAAGAACTTTTAACTCTCAATTTCATTTGGAATTTCTGGTATTTAAAGGGACATGAAGTTCCAAAAAGATTTGGAGGTCTTAGACAATGGGCTATTCTAGCATAATGAAATAGAGCTAGGGGAAATTGAGGGTTCTTACTTGTCTGCAAGATATTTATTCTTGGGGTAAAAGGGATCAGCATGTGTAACAGGGGTGCCTAAAAAACTGATACAATGTTTGGAATCATTAGTAAATATGTTGTGTCTATGTTGAGAAAGATGACAGTCCTGCTTCTGGACTATTCAGTTTAGAATACTACATTTTAGGGACATGTAGGAACTGTAATTCATTCCAAAGAGAATAATCAGGAGAGTGTGAGAATCAGAATGTAGCCTATGAGGGAGGGTTTATTGAAATTTGGGAGTGTAATCCAAACAAGAGATGTTGTCTTCATACATTCAAGAATAATGGGGTAGAATAGGGGGAAAGAAAAGAAAACTAGCACTTTGTTTAGCAGAGTAAGCTTGATAGGGGGTAAATAATTGGTAGTAAGACAAGTAAAACCCATGAGACAAGCAGTCTGTGCTTTCCTCCTTTCAGACCATAAACTGAATATGGTGCCAACTGTAGACTCAACAGTTTAATAGCTGTGGGGCATTTGCAGCAAATTGCCATGAAAATTAAAGAACTGGAAAATGGAATATATTAGGATAAAGGCCAGAGAAATGGCTATTATTTAGCTTGGAGAAGAGAATTCCAAGAGGCAACTTAATTATCGAGTATATGAAACTTCCTTCTAGAGAAAGCAGTTTCTATTTGAGCTCTTATTACAGATGTGCAGGGATTCTGGATCTTGTGTAGGACTTTGATCTTTATTCAAGCCATTGAAGTGTTTAAACCAGAGGGTCACAAAATCAGATTTGAGCTTTGAAAGAACCACTTGCTGCACTGTGGAGGATAGATTAGAGGGGCAAGGAAAAGCAGAGACCAGGTGGGAGGCCTGGATTCCTTAGCAAAAACTTATTCTGTTTCTCTCACTGCCATCATACAAACATACACACACACACACACACACACACACTCCACATAGATTCTCACTGATAAACTGAAATATGGGCCATTTGCCTCAAATGAACTGCCTAGCCCTGGGCAGCTTATCTTCTTTTTCTGTAATAAAATGTTACTTAAAAGTTACCTCTTCCACAAAGCTTTCCTAGACAAAGCTTAGCTGACTAGATAATTCATTTTCCCCCATACTCCTCTTATGTAGATCTATTATGTGGATCTTCCATGTTTATCTCATGTGTCTCTTAAATAGATTGCTTTTAAGTATTTTATATATTTATACAATAATGTATGCATATAGAATATCAGATGGTGGTAATTGTTATGGAGAAAAATACAGCAGGAAAGCAAAAGAGTAAATGAGGTTAGCTATTTATTGATCACCATCCTTTTAATATAAAAAACATAACTAATAGAGATATAGGTTGGGAAGTAAGAATTACTAAAAATGGTATCAATTACCTTAAAAGTTGTACATTCTCCTTCTTTCAAAGTAAGCTGAGTAGGTCCCCTTACTTGATCAATGGAGGCTACCTACATGTTTAATTAAATTCTGTGAACCTAAGAACCTAGCTATATCTACAGAGATTATTTGTGAAAGGTATGCATTCATGAGCTTGATTGGTGTTAAATTGTTATAGGAAACTGGGTGATGCTTTGTGTTTATCACCTATCCACCTTTCCCTAAGGGAGGGTAGGGGATCAGATTTAGATTAATTTCATTTATAATAAATGTAGTTTACTTTAAATTGAAGTAAGAATTCTATTTTTTCGCAGCAGCACGTAACTTCTCATTTTCAAATATAAATTGTTTATATTAGTCTGTAAAAATATTTATTTTATTTTTGTGCTACTGTATATCTTGCCACCAATTAATCTGTATTTTCCTCCAGAATTCCCTCTCTCAGTCAGTGATATTATCAGCCATCATGCTGTATAAGTCATAAACCTGGGCATCATCCCACAGATCCAATTTCCTCTTCTCTTATAACCCATCGTCAGTTTAGACTGATTATGCCTTACATGGACGTGCATACCATTCCCTCTTCCTGGCAGGAACCTCCCGCCTGGTCTCCATGCTTTCCCATGTCCCTCTAAGCTATCCTCCACAGTGCAGAAAGTGATCTATTCAAAGCTCAAATATGATCTCTGACCCTCTGGTTTAAACACTCCAATGGTTTGGCTAAAGATCAAAGTCCTTCACAAGGTCCAGAATCCCTGTACATCTCTCTGGTCTGCTCAGTCTCGTTTTGCAGCATGCTTTGCCTTGCTCATTCTCTTCTTTTGTCCCCATGGATATGGCTCATCCTGTCCTGCTACGTGGCGTATTGAAGGGCTTCCTTTGCATGCATTGTGCTTTCTTCAGTGTTCTAGTGAGCTTGTCTCCTAGGAAAGCTTTCCCTGACTTCCTATTCTTCACCTCCATGGCATTAACATTCTTAGAAGTTCACACAGGTATAATTTTCATTTAATGTGACCTATTAATCAAGTAATCTGCACAATCAGTTAAAGCAAATAAATTACTTGACTAATAGGTGGGTGAGGAAGCAAGAAATGAGTTTCTGTATTACTTATGTATGGAGAAGAGATTTATGAATTTTCTTGGAATTTAGTTGTATAGAGCTTTAAAGTCTGCCAACTACTAGAAGACCCCACAGTGAACACTGAAAGTACACACATGATATTGGTTACCTAGTTACTCTGACTGTGTACCTAAGAGTATCTGTTAGAATTAAACTTTGAAGAAAATTATGTGATAGAATAAATTTTAAATAAATCACAATTTTACATTTTTAAAGGAAAGTGACATCCAAATGATTTCTCTGAATTTTATTCTCATTTTTAAGATTAGAGTATATAAATTGTCACATCTTTGAAAAAATAGTTATATTTATATTGGCATAATATTTTTATGGCATTATTAAAATTGGGTCCAGAAGAGATTGTGACCTTTTCACATTTGAGGTTTTTATTTCCTTAATTTCCATTTCCAGTGCTATATATCTTTCCTGGAGCATTGAAACTATGAATCATGGAAGAAAATTAAATTGATTCTGTATTCTTTTCTTCAACCCTACAATTTGGCAGCAAGAATTTTTTTTCCCTTAAAATGACTCATTTACACAGAGGCTTTTTGTGAACATGGAAAAGACTTAAACACTGTCAGAAATCTTGTGGAGGAGAATAGGGTGGATATTTGGACATGCTAATAATTGCAAAACGCAAAACTCATGTTGAACGGTATTGATGAATCAAAGGTCATGAAAAAAAGTTATAGCCCTACAATGTAATGCAGAAACTTGTGTAGTCAGAAAAATATAAACTCGGTAAAGCTGTATGAAAAGATTATCACTTTTCCTGTCTTAGGGCATTTTTCTTGTTTTAGTGTGCCCTGATATGAGTCAACCAATGTTTTATTTCTTGCTTCTCTTGGAAATTGTTCTGTGTTGTAATATTCCTCTGTTAACTTTTATTTTCCTGAATTTTAGTCCAATTTTTTTTTTCTGAATTTCATCCAATCTCTTTTGGTGATTTGCCCCGGGATCCCCCTGCTTGGATGTGGTTTTGGATTTTCTTTATTTTGTTACTAAGCATATTTTCTCTAGATTCTTAAATAATCTTTGAATTTTTTCTGCAACTAAGTTTTCAAGAATGCATCTCATTGTAAGTTTAAAAATATATATCTGGTTCTCATATGTGGGGAGAAATTATTATTCCTGTATTGTCATTTCTTCAAACATATAACAACAAGGGCCATTATAAAATACTATTGAAGCCATGTTCACATATTTAGCGTTAGCTCTGTATGAATTTTGAAAAAGGATTTAATAATGATGACAAATGGACTTGCCATTCCTAATGTGCTAATGGTGGCCTTAAAGGCTTGTAGTAACATTTTGCAGAAGTGTTCTAGTAAGTAGTTTTATACAATCAGTTATCACTGAGTCTGAAGAAAAGAAAGAAGCTTATGTTTATTGATTTCAACATCTGCCACGCATGACCTGTGACTCCATTGGCTTCTTCTCAGAAGCGAAGTGAGTATTATTATCCCAGTTTTATGATAAGAAACTGAGGCTTTGCTAGGCAAAGTGACTTAGCCAAAATCCCATAGAAAGTGAAGGGAGGAGCGAAAATGCAGGCAGGCCTTGGCCTTTTCCAAGTACAAAATTCATTGTCTTTCCACTTTCCTGTGTTACCTCCCAGGATTTGGGGATTTGATGACTCTGTCTGAGGTCACATAATGAGTCAGAGGTGAGCTTGAGGACATCTCTATAATTCTTTAAAATGAAGTGTGCCCATTATAACAAATGTACCAATTTTGTTTACTTTTTTCAAAAAGCAGAGATTGCATGGTAGCTTTTGATCTTCTACAAAAGATTGATTTTTCTAAGAAAAAAAAAAAAGTAAGCAGATATAATATTTGTCTTTTGAACAAAATGTGAAAGCAAAATAATTCATTAAATACAAACTTCGATGACTTAACATTTTGATCAATAGCCAATTTTCATGATAACTTTCTTTTAAAGAATTTTATGAACACTCTTTTCCTCAGGGCACTATTTTTAATAAACAATTTAAAAATAGTCTGGCAAAATGGGTTTCTTTGAATCTGATTATCCATCCTAGAATAATCAGATCTGATCCATTTCACTTTCTATGAGAGGGTAATTAATTCCACTGGCTCTGCAACCTAATTAGTTATATAACTTTGGGCAAGTTACTTATCTGTGATTCTGTTTCTTCATCCAATGACGGTGGGGACAATGGAAAAATCTACTTTAGTTGTGAAGAGTAAGTAAATTGATATATGCAAAGTGCTTAGTCTGGAATGTGATTAGAACTGTAAAAAATTATCACTATTATTGTTTTCCAATTACAGCAACCTGTAGTAAATCATGTCAGACTATCGAGAGAATATGTACAGGATTTTGAATGATCTTTAGGATATGCTAGCTGGTGAAATTTATAAGTAATTTAACTCTGGGCTTGTGTGAGCTGTGACAGAGCTGAGATTCAGTTCCAGGTCTCTCTGATTTCAAAGTTGTTGAGGGAAAGAGATTCAATGATGCCTAGAGTGGTAGGGATTGGACTGGGCAAGCTCTATGTAGATTTTCTTTTTTTTCTTTTGTTCTTGAGAACATGAACATGGTTCCTTTGGGGAAAGAGCTTTGCACAGTGCAGTGTGGATGACTTGACGGTGAATTCTTCTAATGTTCAATCAACAAAAAATGTGCCAAACACTGTGCTCAATGCTGGAAATACAGAAATGATTTAAACTTGGTCCCTAATCTCAAGAGGGGCATATAATCTAGTGAAGCAGAGACAGGGCCAGGCTGGAGAGCCTATGGTTGGTTTGAAAATTTCAGGTTGTTTTGCATGGAAAATGGGAAGGTTGGTTATGAGATTCATCACTCACCAGTGAAGTAAAATGTTTAACAGTTGGGAAAAGGCTTCACGTAAGAGAGCAATTTAGGTTTGAGAATTCCTGGAGAAGGCATAATGATGTACTTGGTGAGGAACTAAATGGGGTATGAAGGAAAGGATGATGGTTAGCGATAGAAATTGTTGTACCTGAAATCTGGAAACCTAGAGCATTTTACAAACTAAGAAACATAGTTACATATCAAAGGGGGAAGCCAATCACTTCAGACTCATCTTTCTGAGCTAATCATCATGGAATAAGAACTAGGAAAGAATATTAGAAGGAATATTTGAAAACTTGAGTGCAAACATAGGAAATCATGATGCCTCTAAAATTATGATTAGAAAATGGACTGACCAGTGAGTGGGTGAATATGAAGGCCAGTGTAGACACCCAAGAGCAGCCATATGGAAAAGAAGCTTTTGAGCTCAAGAATAAAGTTGTAGTTGGAAGCCTTAGTGAGATCTGTGTTAGACTGACAGCAGAAACCTGTGCTCCAGCAATCATGTCTGAAACTGGTAGACTCTGAAAAGAGAGTGTTAAGTGTGTTTGTAAGGCCACAGGGTCCAAGTCAACCTGCCATTGGTCAGGGCGTGCAAGGTTGTTTGGAGCCTTTTGTTGCTGTGTGCTGTGTGAGGAATGAATAGTTTCTCTCTGTCTGAAAGAGTTGTGCTGTTTTACAGTGTCCAGTTTCTGGAGGGATGTGTAGAAGCAGTAAGGGAGGAAGGTGCCAGAGCTGGATGGTTTTCATGCTCCTGGGCTTAACACCAGCAGCTTTCTAAACTGAGCAGTCTAAAGTTTGTTATAGACTTAAGCCGAAGACTAGTATTTGTGAAGGTTTAGTTTATTCCAGAGATGGACTCTGATGGCCATTAATCAGGTAGTTTGAAAATGTATTACATCTGTTTAATCCTCTAATCTTCTGAGGTGTTTTTCTCTTGAATGTGTTTCTGATGTGCAGAACATTTCTTTAAGAGCTGTGAGCATTAGCTGTGTATTCCCATCCCAGAATAATCCTTTTGAACTTCAGCATTTCTGCAGAGTTTTATTAGTCTAAAGATATTTAGATCTTTTTCCTGAATTCCTTATTAAGCATTTGATGCTTTGTTGGCATGATTTCTTAAGCAGTCACTAAGGGAAGTCTTTGGTGTAAGAAATTTGAGAAAGAAATGAAACCTGAAATAAAGGGCTGCTCTTTGTGCCTATGATGTACTATTAATTATTTCTTATTTATTTTTCTTCAGGGATATCAGGGAATCATGGGATCGCCAGGTATTCCAGGATCACCAGGAATACAAGTATGTGATCTGTTCATACACATTTTAAAGATATTATTTCTAGTGAGCCAAAGAAAAACATTAACACAATTTTACTTTTTGGTTGATTTAGGGAACTCGAGGTCTACCGGGTTACAAAGGAGAACCAGGGAGAGATGGTGACAAGGTAAAATACATCAAAACGTGACCAGTATTTTTGGTCACTCAGAAGAGACCAAAGATGCCACCTACAGTGGTTCCCACTTAATAGTGCTCACCTTGATGAATCCCAGGATTTCGGGGCTCGGGAACTTGCCAATGGCCACTGACCAATAAAGCTCACAGGAAGATTTTATTGCTAGATGAATGATCATCAGATGGCACAGACACTGCCACTGCCCTGAGGCCATGTCCTCTCCCTGTGGTTAAGCTCCCTGGGGGTGCTCGCTTCTGCAGCACATATACTAAAATTGGACCAATACAGAAAAGATTAGCATGGCCCCTGCGCAAGGATAAACTCCCTGGGGTGTTTTACTGCGATTGCCCCCATAGCCAGATGCTCATGTGTCCATCTACAATAGATATCTATGTGACAGGTGACCTTAGGGTTTAAATGGGTACAGACGGCATTTGCTTTACTGGCTCTCCTTTGTAGGAGTCTGAGATTTCCCAAGTTTCCTCTTGAGGTGTGTATTCTTTAAATATGTTATGTGTTATAGCTCCCACCCCTAGGGATCCAACCAAGGACAGCCAGCCCTGGTAGCTAGTCCACATCCAAGATACCTATTTATATATGCTAAGAGCCTCATATTGATTTGTTAGCTTAATTCATAGAGCACAATCTTATTTCCAAATTCTTTTATGGCATTTTGCTGTTTGCCTCTGATAAAAACCTATAGTAATTTTCTAACTGCAATCCTTGAAAAATTATTAACTTTAAAAAATAATACACATAGCATTCACATCTAAGAAACATTGATCTAGACTATTTACATTTATTTTATGGCTTTATGGGCATGCATGTTGATTTAAAAAATTGTAGCTATTAAAAGGACCGTCTCTGGAGTTTGATGGCTCTGCCACTCTAGAGCTGTTTGATCTTGGGCAAGTTACTTAATGTCTCTGAATCTTATTTTCTTCATTGACAAAATGAGAATTTTGTTATAGGTTTGCTTCGAAGATTAAATGAGATAATGTGTGAAAATACTTAGCATGACTTCCGACAGGCTTTTTCTTAAATGAAAGTTTTTCTCTTGTTCTGTTTTGTTCATTAAGTAGCATGGTTGCAGTTGGGATGTAGCCTGAGGTGGCCTAGCATATGTGATGGGCAGACGTGGGTGAGAGTGGTCACTAGGACAGCCAGGAGGAGGGCTAGTTATTGGAAAAGAAAGAGAGAGAAGATGGAATAGGCAAAGTCAGTGTTATAATACAGGGGGAGTTAGAGGAGGAAAACAGCAGCAATCATCATTAGAATTCCTAAAGAATTGGTACAAAATCTACTTAGTGGCCACGGACCTCTATGAGTCGTCTTGGTCACTGAGCAATCACTGTCAGTCTTAAATGAATGAGGAATCTTTGGAGTTGAAGGGAGCAGGTCATGCAGACAGGAATAGGAGTTACCTTATCTGTCCCTGCTCTGGGGGTGTCATAGGAGACAGTCTGACCTCCTCCATGACTTCAGGCTCCCACTGAGAAAGAAGGACACCTGTCTTGAGGAGATCATGTTCTAGGCACCTCACCTGCATTCTCTCAGTTGCCCCTTAAACTATCTGTGCAATTGCTTTGGGTCATTGTACCATCTTTTAAATAGAGGTGTAGGAATACATTCTATTGGAGAAGATAAATCAGATCCAAGTTTATGCAAATGAATGTTTTCAGTTTAAAAATAATTTTATTCAGAGTTGATTGTTTTCTGAAATTCATCCTTTGGGCAGAAACTGATTTGACACAGTCATTGTGAGTCTAAAATCACTGTGTGCTGCCAAGTTCCCTCCTCACACTCCAAATGGCTTCAGAGCATTCTTTATCTAGAGTTAAAGTAATTTAGCAAGTTAGTTAAAAGCTTCTCCTTGGTTCTTCTGTTATGATACATTTCCTTGATCCTTAGAAACAGGAAAGTTAAAAAATATACTGATGAGGTGACTTGGACTTGTGGCAGTGAAAGATATTTTTCCAGGCACGACCAGTTGCCTTTGGGAGATTGTTCCACATGTTAATACTGTTCTCCATTAGGATATTTTCCCAGAACAGTTTCCATTTTCTGGTTTTCCTCTGAAGATCCCATAGTAGGAGTTTCCACTTAAAATAATTAAAATTAGATGCACTTTCTTGCTGACTTTAATGTTTGTTCTTCACATATAAGATAATAGAATGTGTGTAGATAGTGTGTTTTTCCTGAATTTACACAAAGGGAACACTTAGCAAATGGTCTTCAATTGGCAGCTCATTTTATTAAGTGCTTTAAAACTATTCTTTAGAATCTAAGAAATTCTTTAAACCCTTCAAAAATCATCCTTCAAACTTAAGGGAACCCAATATATCTCAATTGTGCAGAGAAATATATTTTGTTCAAACATACTGGGCAGTGTTGGTTAATTGATATGTACTTGTGAGTTTCAGAATTGAGCCTGAAACTTTTTAATGGAAAAAAATGGAAATGGAGATACAAGAAGTATTAAAAATTTATTTTTTAACCTATCCAGTGTTTGTACAAACTTATCACTTGCTTTTTTCAGTGTTTAAGAAATAAACTAAATTAATTACATTTAAGGTATCTAATTGAATAAATGATGCATTTTGTCTGTTATCTTTGAGCATTTAACATTCAAATGGTCGAGACCTTACTTTCCCATGGTTCTCAAAATTTATAGCAGAGTATCATTTGATGGGTGAGACTTCTCTTACTTAAATAAGTCTCCTACTTTTGTTACCTGTGCTTCCAACGTCAAAAGACCAAATAGTGTTACAGTGATTTCTGTTATATAGTGGTTCATGATCAAAGAACTTGAATATATACAGTTTGAGAGAACAGTGATAAGGGGCCAAGCTAAAAGGGTTTTTAGGTGACAATATATTAACACTTAGTATGTTAGTGTTATAGGTAACATCTTTTACATCTTGCAATGTTCCTTGATGCAAAAAAACAAATTTAAAACACCAAAAAGCCAGTAAATGCATAGGAGGGAGAAATAGGACTGGCTTAGAAAAGTTGCCTCTGCTTTATCAGAGTGAGTTATCTACTCGTGTAGCTTTCTGATAGTACAACTGTCCAAAAACTGGTGTGTGTGTGTGGCGAGGGGCGGGAATGGAGGTAGGGGATTGTGGATGCAGCTGAGAGCAGTTACAGGATCAGGTTCTGAATTCAGACTGCATAACCCCAAGGCATGCCACTTAATCTCTTTAAACCTGGTTTTCATCATTTGAAAAGTGGGAGGGCCTGTGTGTGCTTGGCCCAAATTAAGCACTCAGAATTGGTGGATGTGGAGGTGGAGGTGGAGGTGGTGGTGGTGATGGTTTGTTATTGGGACCACCATTCTATTGATTACCTAAGTAAACATTTTGGAAATACCTGTGGTTTATCCTTTATCCTTTCTCTAAATGTTTAAGTGTCCCATGAGAAGCAATGAGATAGGAATTCCCTAAACGTCTTCCCATCCATCTACTCTCTTACCTGTATCTGCACCTGTATTCTGCTTTCCTTCCTGTTCATATGGATGAACTGTCCATATCTATAGCCCAAACCTCCTCTTGTCCATCCTTCTCCATTACTTTGAATTATTAATTAGCCCTTCTCCTCTATGTCATCAGTTTTTTTTTTGTTTTTGTTTTTTAAAGATTTATTTTATTTATTTATCCCCCCCTTGCCGCTTGTGTTGCTGTGTCCATTCGCTGCGAGTCTTCTCTGTGTCTGCTTATCTCCCCCTTGCTGTGAGGTCTTGCTGCATCAGCCCACGGCGGCACCGTGCGAGCCGGCCTGCCCTCACAAGGAGGCCCCGGGAAGTGAACCCAGGGCCTCTCATATGGTAAACGGGTGCTCTATCCATTG
>JAQZBX010058269.1:0-17776 GCA_029593785.1 Cabassous unicinctus
TTATTGGCAGCAACCTGCTGGTCTCTTTTTAAAATGGATTTTCCAGTTTCAAGGGGAAATCTGTATTGCATTTGGTATTTTGTTTGGTTATGTGTTTTTTTAGTTTGTAACTACTAGAATTTTAGACTCCATGCCCTAAATATCACTAATGTGCTCTAAACAAAATGTAGCAGATGTATTGTGCTCTTTTATTCTTTTGTCTTCCATTCCATTATTCTTTTTTCCATACCTCTGACTTCATTATCCATTTCACAATGCAAATTGTTGTATGTACCTTGTTTCTTAGAGTGATGTTTCCTACCTTTACCGACAAAACAATTAAAAATTTTAACTAGGAGATTAAAATTCACTGCCATAATTCACACTGCATTTTTAAAATTTTTCACAGTACATTTATTTTAATGAAATTAGACTATTGTTACAACTTGGGCTCTTGAAGTTGCACTTTTTACCTGTGAACCCAGTTCAGACCTTCCCAAAGGTAAGAGTAGAATAAAAATACAATCAGTTCAGGAGTCCACAATGAACATAAAATAAAATAATGAAAAAATAAAAATCACTGTTGTCACATTAGGAATTACATTACTATATCACCCTTGCTGATGTGGTCCTCTTACAGCAAGATCCATAGAAAATAAAGTGTTTCACCAAGACCAGGTCTTGATTCAGCACCTGACTCAATGAGGTTCATTGAGGTTTGAATTAGGACCTACAGAAGGGAAGGTCAGTTTTTCTTCCGCTCATTTGTCTCAGTCTACTATCTTTACTTTCTTTTTGATTGAATCTAAGAGACTCTCAATTCACAAAATCCTTTACGGCTTTGAAAAATTAGATTTGGGGCTTCTAAAAGAGCTCCTTATCCACAGTCTTGGTCTCTGTTCACAAAGACTGAAGTTAGTAGAAAATAATTATTGACACTAGAAATTCCCAATCTGTAGTAGTTCAGCTAATTCAAATGTTGAACTAGCTCCATCGGGACTTTGGCACAGTTAAAGGCACTTTTAAAATGAAAATATAACATGATCAACATACATTTGTGGGTTATTTATACTAGACCTGCTTCTTCTTCTTTTCCCCACTCCTGCTACTCTCATCTGGAAACCTGCAGTTTCTCACTTCTTAGGAAAGTCCATTCATTTCTATAAATTAGGAACCAAGACAAACATTCATGATATAATCTTTACACACATCTTACTTTCTTTGGATTCGTTTTTCTTAAAGCAGACCCAAAACAGCAGCACTTGGTATACTGGTTAGGATGCTTTTGGTGAATGTAACGGAAGATAATTTTATCAGTTAGGATAAAGCTTGTCTGAGAATAACTGTAATATCATAAACAGCTCTGGCTTAAATAAGATAGAAGTTTATTTCTCTCCTACTAAGATCCAGATGTAAGCAGTCTAGGGCTGGTGCAGTCCTCAGGAACCCAGGCTTCTTTTGTCCGGTTAGGGTGCTCTGCATGAACTCCTTCTAAGGTTACCTCATGGTCTGAGATGGCTGCTCCAGCCATGTTCACATTCCAGCCAACAGTACAGAGGACAGAACAAAGACGGGCACACCCATTCCCCTTAAAGTCACTTTCTGGGAGTAGCATACAACTCTTTTGCTTATATCCTATTGGCCAGAACTCAGTACATGGTCCCACCTAGTTGCAAAGGAGCCTGGAAAGTGTCTTTATCCTGGGAGTTTATGTGACCAGGTAAAATCTGGGGGTCCTATCAGTAAAGAAAAACACCAGAGAAGGATATTAAGGGACAACTAGCGATCTCTTCCACCCCAACTCAAAGGGGCCTTTGTATCTCACATAACAATAAGTATTCGTGTAGGGCAGGCAGGTAATGAGCAAGATTTGTCAGGATTCCAACATCTATTCTCTAAGACTGCCTCAATTTTGCAGTCCTCCAAGTGTTGGCTTTGCCTTCAGACTAGCTCATATCCTGCTCATCAAGATAAAAAAACAGCAGTTCCAGACATCACATTCAGATGCAACAAAGTCCAAAATAAGAAGTTGGGGGGCATCTCTTCCTTTTATCTCCTTTTTTAAAAGGAGGAAAGTCTTCCTAAAAACAGCCAGAAAACTTCTCAAGCTTTATTGGCCAGATTGCATCACAATCCCATGCCTAGTACAAGCACTGGCAATGAGAAAGTACCACCATGAAAGGCATGGACCAACCAGCACCCACCGCCCCCAAGGGCCATAAAAGAAATACAGGGCTACCTGGAGGAGGTTCAATACCTGGACAAAACGAGGGTTCTGTTATGAAAGACGAATAGGGAAAAGGTTCACATCCAACAGTGACTGCCACACTCCATATCCTAACTTTTCCATCACAGCATACTGCCATTACTAGCCAGATAAATTGGATTCTAAGCCTATACTGTCATCATTGTCCAGATAAATCGGACCAGTTCTCATGCCTATCTTTCACCAACAAATTATAGCTGAAGAATAAGCACTTGTGTGGACTAGTACAACATATCTAGATTAAATTTACTACAACGTACAGCTCTCCCTACCCTCTGTTTGCCTTGCTTATAAAGACTTCACTCTAGGCACTGTTATCCACATAAATTTCATAGATAGCCACCTAAGTTAACCCCTCTGGTATGAATATTAGAAAACTCCCCTGAGAGAAATACAAGTTGTTTTAAAGGTGGAACTCATTTCTCATTTTATAAGCATCCGATGCCATATCAGCATTTCAGAGGAAGCCACTGGGCCCTTCATATTTTTTACTATGCAAAGTATATCTTTAAGACCACAGTTTTCCTAAGTGCTATTTGCTGCTACCAGGCCTAGCAGTGCTTTGGCATTGATGAGTGTCCATCTTCCCCCACCCAGGGCCTGGGTATTCCACTGTTCTCAGCTTCAGCAATGATTTTCCAGTACTTTTCTGACGCTCCACAAGGCTTCTTACATGGGAGAGTGTCCAGGTTTATTTCTTTTTTATTCATTAAGAATCCAATAGTCATTTTTAAAAGGAAATAAAATTATTACTTAAAGAGGAAAAGACATTGTGATTTTGAAACTGTAGCTCAATTTCAGGCATACCGAATACATAAAAAGAAAAGAGAAAGAAAAGTAAGTCTTACATAAATGGAGAAAAGCATCTTAAATTGACAACCAATACCTGGTTCAAATGAGCTTCCTTCCTTATTAAAGCTAGGCCCTTTTAGGCCAATCCAAAAGCATCCCTGAAGGCTAACAGATGGCATTGCCCATGTGATTAAAAGTTGGTCTCAGTATTATTTATTAATAGTTACATCTTATCATGAGAAGTTACTGAAAGACCTCTAGAAACAATCCTAATTTTCAAAGCTAACATCTTTAGAAATGAGATAACTCCAAGACAATTCTGATATTCCTTTACGTCATGATTTGCTAAATCCAAAGAAATAATGTATTTTCAAAACATCCATGTGACGCAGATCACTATTAACACAAAGTTCTGAAGCACACAAAACAAATGGCAGCTGTTAAATGATGTGTCTAAAAGTAAACGTTGATTCAAAGTCAGTAACACACTAAAAGTACATCTACTTGTAGCACATACAAAATAAAGTTAACAAAACTCACTCCAAATGTATTTAATAGCTATTTTCCATATATTGACAAAGTTTATCAAGCTAGAAAGAAAATCATTTTTCAGCTACAGGAGCTTTCAAATCTGTAATATGTCACTCGTAGCTACTTCATGAGAAATAGGTCATAAAACTGAATTTTAACTTTACTGTCATACTTTGAATTATTCTGCTTACAATTGAATCAAAGATTAGGAATATTTAAGGGCTAAAGAATGGACAAAGTGATGAAGATTGGATTATGGTTTTATGCCGGGACCTGGGGCTTCAAAACCATCAGGGAAAGAAGAGCCCGTGACCTTCATTTACTCATGCACTAACAATTCACATCACCGTGCATTTTTCCAATGCTCTTTTCTCTTTTGGCAAGACTTAATATTCTCACATGAGGCAATGTCTCATTTTCTCTGACTTTAACTCTTCCCTTTCCTCCCCCACCACACATGAGTTGAAAGTGTCTTCTCAAATGCAGAATGAGGTGACAGAATTGAACAAGACTAAGGGATATATTGACTCACACAATCTATTATAGTTTTATACATTCAAAACACCATCGTTGTAAGTCCTTCATGTGCACTATCACAACGTGTAATCACTTAATTTCAGAACACTGAAGGTAATATACTTTATCATATGAGTATATAGTTTGCATCACCATCAGTAACTGTCATGACCATGAAGTCTTGAAGCAAGTTAATCCCGCACATTTCTGGGCTTTAAATGATAAGGATAGGTGGCAAAGCTTCAACCTTGGGTGTTTCTAAGCCTTCCAGTGAAACAAGTCTTATAAAATAAATGCTATAAATATAATTTTGCTAACAGCTAAATGCAAGACCCTTCTTGTCATGTTCTGCTACATCATTCTTTTGGTTCCCAAGACATTGGTGAAAACAAACATATGGCTAAAGTTTTAAGGCTGGCTTATTTTAGCTCTTTTACCAATATAAAAAATTCAGCCATCTTTCCCCCCTTTTAATAAACAGGAGTGAAGAACGTACTTGACTGAGCTTTATCCCCTGATGGTAGGGATTGTTGATGATCTACTTCCAAAGCCCCAGGGAAGGAATCTGGGAAATCAATTATATGGCTCTTTAAGTGCCCTGATTTGAAATCCGTTTAAATGTTGGTATCTTTTGTAAATGGTTTTAAATGTTGTGGTGACTGAAACAAATATGGAATAAGGACACCGAAGGAATGCTTTTCTCTTACCAGCTTAAGTCTTCTATGAAGAAAAGTCTCAAGGGCCAAAAAGAGGAATCAACAAGAATTTAGCCGTTTCATCTAAAAATTAGAGTAAAACTTAAGAGTTTGACACCTTGTTTATAAGGTGTCTCTCAAGCCATAAAAACAATAAATCCACAAGATAACCTCCCTTCCAAAACATTAATATCAAGACATTCTGGTTATTTAAAATTTGGCTTCCTGGAGACAAGCTCCTCAGTGGGAGGTTAGGTAGTGGATGTGGGTAAGTTGTGGGGGGTTGGAAGAAAAAGGGGGAGGGCCAAATACACCCAGGAGACAGTCATGATTTCCTGTAGTTTCAGCTCAGTTTGGGTTTTTTGTGTTTTCTTTTGCCTCTTGCTCTTTACTGAGCCCCTGTTATCTATGAAGAGCTCCCAAAATAAGTTTCTCCCCATTAGCAACTGTTACAAAATATGACAATGTTCCTCTTTTGCTTCTTCCCTCTCTGGGAAGGGAACCTGTACAACCTGGGAACATAATGACACTGTCCTTTCTGCCTCTGATGAAATCATCCCACAAGGGATATTATGAAGTTCAAGTAAAGCTGTGGCCCACGCCACGTTTTACAAAACCAGGCCAACATTACAAAAAGGGAAATTCTGCTTTTTAGGTTGGGAATCCCCTGGGAAATCTCTAGATATGAGGGATATTCCCTATCTTCTCTTTGCAGCAAGTTCATAATAGATCTGAACTTAAGTCCAGTGTCAGATATTAGAGTTGAGGTGTTTCTGGGCGGCGGCAGGACACTGAAGCAGGTGAAGCAGAATAGACCAAGTCGCCCACCCACACCCACACCCCCGCATCCTGCACCTGCCTCTCCCAACCGTCCTGCGGCGCTTCCCAAACTCTCCTCGTCTGCTCGCCCTGGGCCGCAGCGCAGGCCCGAACCCAAGCCAGACGGCGCGGACGAGCTGCACCACTGTGGGTGCGCATCTGAAATCCCCAGCGCCGAGCAGGTAGGAGGGGCATGGAGAGCAAGCTGGGGGCGCGCCAACAGTGCCCGCCACTCGCTGACTCCCCCTTGGGGTATCAGGGTTGGGGTGGGCAGCCTGGCCCGAGGGCTCGGGCGGTTTTCCAGGGCCCCCGGCGGGCGTACCTCGGATGTAGGCGCACTTGCTCTCGTCCAGCTGGCTGGAGACCGAGCCGCCCATGGCGCCGGTGCCAGCGTGTGCTGAACGCGGCGGCTGCCGGGCCGAACCCCGGGGCGGGACTGCCTGCTCCTTTCGGCCGCTCGCTGCTCGCTCCAGGAGATTGATGCGACGGCGAACTGGACTCAGCAATTAAAGGGCAAACTTCCTCCGAGAGACGCCGCCTTCTCGGGCGCCTCCTCCAGGTCCGCGGCCTCTGAGGATCTGTGGGCTGGCCCGGGGGCTGTCTGCCCGCCCTCGCCTCCCCGGTGAGTTCCAAGGGGATGTCTAGTCTAGAAGGAGTTTCCCCTCTTTCCCTTCGCCGAGTTTAGTTTCTTATTTTAACCCGTTTAGGGCGGCCGAGAAACACCTTGGGGGAAATGGGCCGTTTCCCGGATGATTATAAACCTCTGAGTTGGGGCTCTCCCCACCCACATCCTACGAGGTCCAGAGAGTACAGGACGCTATTGCTTGTATTGCAAGTTTGGAAGTACCAGTTCTGAAGTGTAGTCCCCAGGCCAGCATCACCTGAGAACTTCTAAGAAATGCAAAATCTCGGCGTCCCCACCTCCCCGCCCCCAATCCGAAACTGGGAGTGGGACACAGCAATCTGACTTTTCACAAGCTCTCCAGGTAATTCTGATGCTCGCTGAAGTTTGAGAACCAATGGTAAACTGTACCTTACTGCAGCCGAGAAGTTGGGCCAAGGTGGGTGGGAGGTGGGATTTGGGGGTGGGGGGGAGAGGAACCAAGGAAAAAAGAGAGAGAAATCAATTTGAAGAGGGGAACTAAGGTCTGGGTCCTACAATATGTCCTACAATATGATCCCAGCTCTAAAATTTTTAAGTCCTTGATTAAAGGCTCTTAACCAACTGGAAACAGAAAGGACGTTTGCTCTTTTCCCACAACCACTATTTAGCTTGGCATCAAATAAGGCCCAACTTAGGCAATAGGATTTCATCCTATTCTTAGTAATCAGTTTTTTAGTGACTTCTGTTGACTTAACCACAAGGTCAAATGGTCTGAACACACAAGAGCCAGGCTTGAGAAGGACGTTGAAAGCTTTTCTCCCAAAAGTGATTAACACTTTAACACAGATATTTGTCATACCTCACACCCAGTTTCTCATACCCTACATTACAATCCATCAGGAAATCCTGTCAACGCTACTTCCAAAATATGTCCAATATTCAACCGTTTCTTGTCCCCTCTACTGTCATCACCCCATCATTTCTCACCTTGATCATTTTAATAGCCTCCCAACTGGTCTCCCTCCTTCAGAGAAAAATCTAAACTGTTTTTCATGACCTACCAGACCCACTTGCTCTCCACTCTCATCTATCATCTCTCTCCCCTTGCTTTCTCTGTTCTAGCCCCTCTGGCCTTTTCTCTCTTCCTAGGATTCACCAAACCAGTGCCTTCCATCCCCAAGGGGATTTGTCCTTGCTCTTCCTAGACCTGGCATGGTCTTCCCTCAGATGTTCACAGGGCTTAGTCTTGAAATCTCTCGCTTCATTCCAGGCTGCTAAATGCCAGCACCTCAGAGAGGCTTTTCCTGATCACCAGCCTTCCTCTCGCTCTACTCTTGACCCTTCCTGTTTTTATTGCCATCATCTGACATATATTTATTTGTCTGTCTCCTCCCACTGAGATGTAAGTTCCATAATGGCAGGGATTTTCTTTTGGTGGTTTTTGAAAATTATTTGTTTTCTCTTTTATGATTTTTTGATTGTTTCTCTAAGGGCAAGGATTTTTGTCTGTTTTATTCTCTGTTCTATCCCAAGTCCCTAAGAGTATCAGGCACATAGTAGGTGCTCTGTAGATCATTGTTGCATAAATGAATGAATGAAATATAAAATATAAGAATCTGAACTCAGTGAGAGCTCTGATCTCAATGAGTAAATAAAGGGCATTTTCAGATAACTAATCAACGATTTAAACTCATCAATGCTCAACTCTTTTCTCAGTATTCTAATCATCTCTTAAGTGAAGTGTATCTTCTTGGAGCAGTAATCCCTTTCATTATATAAATTGCTATACTAGTGCCTTAGAATGTTGTTATTGTTATTGAAGAAAACGAATTCTGGTTTCTTGCCAGAAGTCTAGTTTTAGCTCATCACCTCTTGTTTGGGAACACTCTGAGAAAAGACTGATTGTTCTGATTTGCCATTCTTTGCTCCTTGTAGCTAGCATTCACAATAGATGGAAGGATTTGTATGGTGTAGTATAAATAGGCTTTGTAGCCCACCAGTTCCAGCTTTGAATACTAACCTGATAACTTAATACCCATGTGATCTGCTCAAGTTGCTTAACTTGCCAGTCTCAGTTTCCCCCTCTATTAAATGGAGCCAATTCAACTTACCTCATTGTCTGTTGTGAAAAGTAGATGTGATCAGGTCTGGGAAGCACTTAGCACATTCCCAGGAACTTAGTAAATAGTCAGTAAATGGAAGCTAGGATTGTTATTATCAGTAAGGGCAAGAGTGGTCAAGGAAGCAATTTTCTGGAGAAAGTGAAATTTTAATCGAACCTTGAAAATCCTTGATGTTTACATTAAGAAAGAAATGCCACTGCCTTTTTCCCCAAACAAGTAAAACTCTTTTTTTACTGGTGGTTTACAGGAAAAATTAAGGAATTCATTATTTTAGTCATAGTATTTAATATTTGCAAATCCTATGCAGGCATCATTTTATTAATCACATACTAAAAATGAGTCTCCAAGCAATTCAGTAACTTTATGAACCAGATTCAATTTCACAAGATTCAAATCTAGTTTAGAAATTTTCCTATGCAATGTTAATTTCAGTACTGTATCAATGTACTTTTTACTGAAATTTCTTATTTCATATCACATACTAAAATGATTACCTTTTTAACATCTTTATTGAGATATGATTTACATACCATAATATTCATCCATTTAGATTACTTTTTTAAGGCACAAATGAGTTTAATAGAGATTTAATACCTTTAAAATGTGTATGTGTGTGTTTTGAGATTCCTTTGCATGCCATAGAACTGTGAACCCCTTGTTTACCATGTTCTCATTTGAGTTAGTGACATCTGTCTACTTGGCCATTTAAGTGCCGCAGAGCAGGACAGTTTCATATTTCTTTTAACTTCCCCAAAGTGCCTTGTATGGCCCTGTAATATAGGACTAGGAACTCTAATGATTCCATTGACTGATAAGTATACATGGTACATAATATCAGTTATCTAATTTACTCTTTACAAAAACCCATGGAGGTAACCTCTGTTGTTATCACCATTTTACAGATTAGGAGACCAATTTATCTAAGATCACTTGTGACCTGGGTTTGTCTGACTCCAGAGTTCATGCTCTTAAAAACATTACTGCTTCTTTTATCTTAAGTCTTTCTTTTGTTTAATTGCATAAGTAATCCAGGTTTTATCAGAGAAAAATTTAAAACTGTAGATGAACAAAAATAAAGAGGGAAAAAAGTCACCCAGATTCCAAAATCAATCTTTAGATAATTATAATTACCAGTTTGATGTAAAGTCCTATAGATTTATATATAATTATAAATATATGTGAAATTATAATTTATAATTACAGATAAATTTATTTTAATTACTTATTATAAAAATGAGACCATGCTATGTATATTCTGTAATCCATGTTATAATTTTTCATTTGAACTATATTCCAAATATCTAGATCTTAGATCAATTGTATTTCATTGTGTAAATATCGCTTAATTCACTCACCTACCAGCTATGTTTGTATGCCTGTTTGCCTGCATCTCAAACACACTAGAAATTTTCATATCTTTTATTATTATCATTATTCCTTTTAATATTTGTCAATTTGAGAGTCAAAATAGGTTATCACATTCTATTGTTTCATTTTGAAATTCTTAATGAGGAAGAATAAGTATTTTGTCCACATGCTTTCTGGTCATTCCTGTTCCTTCTTTGTGACTGCCTGTTCTTATCCTTTTCCATTTTTCTGTTTATTTCATATTCATATTGCCTTTGAAGAACTTTGTACATATTAACCTTTTTATTATAACACACATTGCAAATTTAACACATTTTTCTTATTAAAATATGTTTCCTGTGCTCCATATTGAATTTTCCTCTTAGAATATTAGGCTGACCACAGATTTAAATTTTTTTCTGGAGTCCTCCCATCTTAACACTCTCCACTCCTTCTTCTCTTTATACGATTCCTAAAGAATGCCTAACCTAAACAATAGTATTACAAGCTATTGCATGTAAGGTATTTATACAGAATTGAATAACTATTGAAAATCATTTCATGGGTTTATTAAAACATGAAACTCCTCCACTTACTAGTTGCCTCATAAAATTTGCAATAATTTAATACATGCTGCATTTTCTAGGGGTACAACCTTCAGATTAGAAAAGACAAGACTCCAATCCTCATTCTGATATTGACTTGCCTCATGATCTTGAAAAATAACCTAAAATTTCTAAGCTGACTATTCCTTATTTTCAAAATGGATTGTTGTGAAAATTAAATATCATGTAAGTAATGTACCCAACACACACACACATAAAAATATGCCTAGCACATATTTAGCATTCTCTAAATGAAACTAATATGACAAGAGGTAATTAATGACAAAAAGTCCTTTGTTAACTGCTACATCAATGCTAGTTCTTTTTACTCATATGCTTATTTTAGTACTTTTTGTATGTATGTGACCACTGTATCAGACTCTCCAGGGGGCAGGACACTAGCACCGAATTTGAAAGGAAAAGCTATATCTATTATATTTTAATTGTATCTATAATATTTTAATTTTAGATTTAAAAACCAAAAAATAACAGCTGTTTTCATAATACAAGCTATAGAAAGCTAAACCGCTTAGTGTTCTGTAGAGGGAATATGCAGAAGGTAGAATCCAACTTCTGCTTATCAGTGATTCTTGAGAGAAAGTTTTAGAAGCTCCAGGGGATGTGGAATTTTTATTAGAAAAAGACACAGATTTTTAAAACATGTTGAGAAACAGTGCTTTTGAGATTCTCAACTTGCTTTTCAAATATTAATCATCATAATTTTATAAAGACCTCCAGCATTGCATAAGACCTTAGACACAATAGAACTCCAAGTATTATACAGAAACCAATAAAGGCTTAGAACTAAGGAGGACAAACTCTAGAACCAAAGGGACCCTTACATGCGTGGGTACCAATCTTCAAATCTGACAAAGACCAGACCAGCACAGTTGTCCTTGTAAAAGCTAAAGATGAATTATTGCTGTAGATAAACAGATTCTGGGGATCCTGCTGAAGGCATGGCTCTAAACTACTTTGTCTTGGGGGGAGGTCTGAGCTTAGTACCAGTGCACAAAGGAAGGAGTGCCACCTGCTGGACCACCAGTGATACTCCATGTGGAACCGGGGCTCCATGGCACTGAGGGTAACAGTACTGACTCTAGTCCAAATCGAAATCATATGCCTGCGACTAGATTACTTGCAAGGCATTTGGCATTATTCAGCTACATCTTAGAAATACTAATATTCAAGGTTCTTTTGTTCAGCTGACAGATGGATTACTCTTCTGAAATAGAACTTTTCCTGTTGAATTAATTTTGGGGGCTAACTCTATTTTATAATGGAAACTTATCCTTACTGCCTGTGTTGCAGTTGGGTAGTTTGATGTAATTATGAATTCCAAAAATATAATTGGGTCATGCTTGTAAACTGATCTATTAATCTGGGCATGATTAAGTTATGATTAGGGCGTTGACTGGCCATGTCAGTAGGGCGTTGAGTCCCACCCCTTGGTGGGTGGGGAATCCAATGTAAAAGGCAAGGCAAAGGACAGACGGAGCAGGTTTTGAATAGCAGTCTTTTGAGAAGCAGTTTTAATGTTGGAAAGAAGGCCCCAGGAGAAGAGAAGCAAGCCATTCCCCTGATCATCTACAGCTGACCTTGTGGAGGAAACAGGAGCTAAGCCCGGAGAGAAACACAGCCGGGAAGAGAGGAACCCCAGAAGCCTGAACCCTGGCAAACGTCGGCAGCTGTCTTGCTCTAACACGTGGCAATGGACTGTGGTGAGAGAAGAAACTTAACGCTTTATGGCCTGGTAACTGTGGACTTCTACCCCAAATAAATACCTTTATAAAGACCAACCCATTTTTGGTATTTCACATTAGCACCCCTCTGGCTGACTAATACAGCCTGTAACAGAGATTTGGTCATTAGTTATAATCTATGTTGATTGTTTTCTCTTAGTGTCACAGTTCACTCTTCTCTTTATAGTGCAATTCTCCAACATATTAATTCTCCCAGTCAAGAGTCATAGTTGTGCAAAAGTAATATGGCAGGGCTCTGATTTCTATTCTTCTGGTGGATTTGAAAAGAGAGGTAGGAGGAAGGAAGTATTGGCAGTGGCATCCCAAGGAGAGGTTGGAGCTGTGGAAGCTGTGGGACTGGCCAACCCAGGTGGGCAGGATTGTTACATCACTGGCATTGTTAAGAATTGCTGGCACATGGTGCAATAAAATACAAGATTACTTTTAGTTTCATTATTGCTTTTCAATTCTCAATAGATAGTGCACCCTTATTTCCTGCACCAAGGGCAGACCACTCCCACAGCATCACCACCCCACTCCCTGCACTCACAAATGGTGTGGCAAGGTATGGCAGAGATGTCCAGATTTGTATGCCTGATGTATGAAAGAATATACCCTCTTCTACATTGGTGCACTTTATTGTACTTGATTAAAACTATCACGTCCACACGCTGCCTTAAATTCTTTTTCTTATTTTGATGTTGTACCAATTATTAGTTCATTTAGGTTACAAATGATAAGGATATCATACCAAATACTTGAAAGTGAATCCATTTAATCAGATTGCATTCCTCCTAAAACTTAACTAAGATGAGCTCACTGCAGGAATAACAGTTTTGAAGAAGGAGGAGGAAAGAGTAATCTAGGAGCATAGGGTCCTTCAAAACACATTATGCTGGTCTATTTCCAAAATGAGCTAATTAGAATCTGTCCCAGGATTTTGCTATTACAGCTATTCGAAGACTGTTTCCTTCCCCTGGGGTTGGTCAACTGGTAAGATCTGAATCCTGAGTTGCTAGTGGACATCTTGAACACAAAAAAGGAAAGGAAAAAGTTGTCTGATGAGATCACATTAGTTGAATTTTGGCTTGCCCAATTACAAGAAATAATAAGTCTTCCCATATCTGTTTATCAAGCTAGTTTGAGTTGGATTTCTGTCATCCTTCCCAACCAAAAGCATTTTGACCACTAAAAGGCCTTAAATATAGTGCTAATAGGTGAGATTAAAACATTATATAGCTACATGATATCCCTTTATATTATTGATTAGGACAAGTATAAGTAGACATTGCTTTCTATGAATGATTTGCAGCCTATCCCAACAAATGGCAGTAATCACAATATATAACAATTGACTTTTCTTTCCTTGGTCATTTTTCATTCTCTATAGTCAGTTTTGAAAGTGACTTATTTTCATTCTAGACATTTGATTAATTATTGGCAATACAGATACACTAATTCCAATTCAGATTTAAAAGCAGCTGGCTCAAAAGTTGGCAAGAGAATTAACCGTCCTTCTGCACACATCATGACCTGAATATATATCAATATAGCCCTATCTTACTCCCATTTTATCCATTTAAAAAATTAAATTCGTAAAATTCAGAATTTTAGTTTGAGTCATGCCTTAATTAAATTAAGAGGCACAGCAGAGTTTGGATCAGAGCTAAATCAGATTGGCAGAAAGTCTGTAGACTTAATGGCTGTTTAACATGGTGCTATTAAAGTTATAGCCATATAAATTATATCACTGAATTCTAGAATTCTTGGAAATTAACTACTGGGAGAGCTCTAATAGCTTTAACTCAAAGGGATCACAGTGTAGATAAACTAAGCAATATTGAAAAAGCTACCATGAAAACATACAGTGCCAGTAGAAAACCAGCTGGAGAACAAGGACAGCATCAACGTTCTGGGCATTCTGGTTTTCTCTGAGACTGATGCACTATGAGCTTGGTGAATCTGACTTGGCCTCCAAGGCCGAGGACAGTGTCGGGCTTGTGGTCAGTACTCAATAAAGGTTTGTTGGCTGGATGAATGAAAGTTCTACAAATAAATACAAATCATTGGTGCAACAAGCTTTTTACTCTAGTTGTTATAAACTGTAAAACAGTCAGTATGTACTTTTCTAAGCCAGAAGGTATTTCATGCATCCTTTTTTAAAACTTCCTTAAGATTAAAGGAAATGAGACCAAAAGAGGTAAAGTGACTGTTTTTTTTCCCAAGTATCCACTACTCAATAAATGCCTGGCACTCTTTCAGATAACGGGGATACAGCAGAGCATAAGATAGACAACACCCCTGCCTTCAAGGAGCGTATATTTCACTGAAGAGATGATAAAAATGACTAAATAAGATTCTTTCAGGTCCTGATAAATGGTGCAATGTAAATACTATGTTGTATGGAGATTGATGGAGGATGGAGAGACACAACTGATTTAACTAGATGACTCAGCACAGGACTCTCCCGTGGGCCAAGAGGTAAGGGAACAGCTATGCAAAGGTGTGGATGAAGAGCATTCCAAGTGCAAGTGCAAAGTTCCTGATATGGGAATGAGCTTGATGTGCTTGATGAAAAGGAAAACGGCCTTATTGCTTCAACTGGAATGGGCAGGGGAGAACATGGACAGAGATGAGGTTAGGAGGGCAGACCCCACAACATGTAGAGCACTGTGTATAGGGAAAGGAGTTGGGTTTTAGTATGGAGTATGCTGAGATACCATTCAAAAGGTTTTGAGGAAAGAAGTGATGTAATCTGGTTTTCATTTTGTAAAAACCACTCAGGCTGCTTTGTGGAGAATGGAGTGGGGTGGGGCAAGAATGGAGCCTGTGAGAGTGGTTGGAAGACTGTCCTCATAATCCAGGCAGGATGGAAATCACTTGGAATAGGATGTACCAGTGGAGAAGGTGAGTAGTAGTTGGGGTTTATAGGTTTTGACAAAATGTGTAATGGCCATTCCATTTTGGAATGGTGGTGACCACTCTGCTTCTAATTGAGAGGGGGCTTAGATCCATGGGGCAAATGGATGGAACTGTCTTGCTTGCCATTGTAGATACTCTTTGTTTTTTGGGATGGGTGTTGTCCATCATCATCCTTTTGTTAGTAGTCCTGGGCAAGTCTAATGAACCAGAAAGTAGGTGTTGGCTGCAACTCTACTGAGATTCAGGGCTCAACTGGCATATGAACAGCCAGAAGATTTAAGTCTCTGGGACACATATTTAATAGGTATACTGCTAATTATAGGTTCATATAAAAGGAGCATAAGAACCATGTGTAGGAAAATTATAAATGAGTCTAACTCCGATACTCAGGGGGGATAGGTTATCATATATTCCAAAGTAAGGCCCATTGATGGGGTGCCAAATCCCAGGGGTTGTCTGCCCTGCCTATAGTGTCTAGATGTCTCTAGAGCCCTCAGGAGCTCTCCTGCTTGAGGAACTGTTTACTGTAGTAGTCAGTGAGATCCTCCTGAGATGTGCATAAGCGTAATCTTTGGAATGGCATCCCAACTTACTTTGAAATCTCTTAGCCATAAAAACTCATTTGTATTTAACATTTCCCCCTTTTGGTAAAGGTCTTTTTGCCAAATACATTGCTAGCTAGTGCTAAGTAATAATCCCTCAGTGCCAGGGAGGCTCATCCCCAGGAGTCATGTCCCACACTGGGGGTGGGAGGGGAGGTGCACTAAACTTGTTTTTAGTACACTCCCTGATATAAAAGAGACACAGCCCTCAGTTTTTAGTTATTCAAAGGAATAAAGTCACCACACTGAGAAAGTGGTAAGAACACTAGTCTTTGAAGTCATTATTGAACCACTGAATTAATCAACCCTAGAATGGTACTTTCTACTTTTTGTTATGTGAATTAATAAATGAACTAATTGTTTAAGCCAAGGGTTCTTAACCAGGGGTCTATGAGCTTGAATTGAAATTCAAAAAAACATTATTCTTGTGGGGACATGTTGGTTCAGGTGTGATATATTTATGAAATAATACACAGTGTAGTGTGGTCTTAGTAAGGGGCCCGTGATTTTCACCTGACTGGCAAAGGGGTCCATGGAACAAAAAACATCAAGAATCCCTGGTTTAAGCCATTTATTGTGGATTATTGTCATTTATAGCTGAAAGCATTCTAACAGACATAGTATTTTATTGGGATAATTGGTAGTCATCTGGAGAAAAATAAAATTGGATCCATACATCAAACCTTACACAGAAATAAATTTCTGATAGATCAAAATATAATAAAAATATCTTAGGCAAATCCATGAATGAATTCTTCTATGACATCAGATTGAAAAAAGCTTTTTCAAGACTGACTCAAAATGGAGAGACTATAAAAGAGACAATTGAAATCTATATAAATATTTAAAGTTCTTCATTTAAAAACATTACAAGTAAAGTGAAAAGTCACATAAAAAGTTGGAAAAAATTTGCAGTTTGAGTCAGAGATGAAGAAGGCTAATTTCTCTAACATAAAAAGAGTTCCTTCAAGTCTTAAAAAACACAACCACCAAATAGAAAATAACATGATATTAACAAGGTGTTCACAGAAAAAGAAAAAAATAAATGGCTCTTTGAAATATGAAAAGACATTCAACTTATAAAAAGAGAACTTCACATTAAAATTACACTGAGAAGGGAGCAGATGTGGCTCAAGCAGTTGGGCACCTGCCTCCCACATGGGAGGTCCTGGGTTCAGTTCCCAGTGCCTCCTAAAGAAGACTCACAAGACAGCGAGCTGGTGCAGTGAGCTGACACAAAGAGGAGATGCAACAAGGAGACATAACGAGAGACACAACAAGCAGGGAGAGGATGTGGCTCAAGCGATTGGGCACCTCCTTACCACATGGGAGATCTCGGGTTCGGTTCTGGTGCCTCCTAAAAAGAACAGAAGAGCAGACACAGCACACAGTGAGCACAAACAATGAGGTGGGGAGAAGAAATAAATAAATAAATCTTTTACAAAAAAAAAAACTACACTGAGATACTCTTTCTTGGATCACATCTTCTATTGCAGAAGGTGTGGGAAAACAGTCCCTCTTATGCATTGCTGGCAGGAGTGTAAATTGGCACATCCTCAAGGAAGGGCAATTTGGCAATATCCATCAAAATTAAAATTATAAATGTCTGAGACAGCAATTCCACCTTAAGAATTTATCCTGCAGAATTATTGTACACTTGTGAAATGACATTTGCAGAAGTTATTTGCAATGTTGTTTGTAAAAGCAAAAAATGTGAAGACCAGGTAAAGGTCCATCAAGGGACTGATTAAATAAATTGTGGTGCAATCATAAAATAGAACACAATGGGGTTGTAAAAAGAAAGAATGAAAATGTTCTTTAAGTACTGATATGGAAATATCTCTACAGTTTAGTGTTGTTTTTAAAAAAGCCAAATGCAGTGTGTATGATATGCTACCATTTGTACTTACTTGATGGTATAGGCATAAACTACCTCTGGAGGAATATGCAAGAAACTAATAAGATGGGTTGCCAGTAGTCAGGAAGGCTGGGAAACAAGAGAAGAAAAACGACCTTTTACAATATACTCTTTTATACATAATGGATTTGAATGCAAATAAATACATTATACATTCAAAAAATAAAGTTAAAAACACTGTGCAAGGTAAACAGAGTCTCTGTACTCACAATTTCAGAAATATACAATTATTTTCACAAAAACAAGTGATTGCAAAAACTTAAATGTCCATTAATAGTGGACAGATTATATAAACCATGGGACATCCATAAAAAT
>JAQZBX010058270.1:6542-17878 GCA_029593785.1 Cabassous unicinctus
AAAAAAAAAAAACACATTAGAGGTATGACCTAACTATACACCTAATGGAACTAGAAAAAGAAGAGCAAACTATTCCCAAAACAAGTAGAAGGAATGAAATAACAAAGATCAGAGCAGAAATAAATGAAATTGAGAACCAAAAAACAATAGAAAGAATTAACAAAACCAAAAGTTGGTTCTTCAAGAAGATTAGCAAAATTGACAAACCCTTAGCTAAACTGACAAAGAGAAAAAGAGAAGATGCAAGTTAAAAATGAAAACAGCATTACTACTAACCCCACAGAAATAGATCTTAAGAGGATACTATGAACAACTGTACACCAACAAACTAGACAATGTAGACGAAATGGAAGCATTCCTAAGAATGTATGAACAACCTACACTGACCCTAGAAAAAATAGAAGACCTCAACAAATCAATCACAAGTAAAGAGATGAAACAGTCATCAAACAACTCCCCAAATGAAAAGCACAGGACCAGGTGGTTTCATAGGTGAGTTCTACCAAGCATTCAAAGATTTAATATCAATCTTAATTAAGCTCTTTCAAAAAATTGAACAAGAAGGAATGCTACCAAGCTCATTCTGTGGAGCCAGTATCACCTTAATACCAAAGCCAGGTAAAAATATTACGATAAAAGAAAATTACAACCCATTTCCCTAATGAATACAAATACACAAATCCTCAACAAAATACTTCCTAATCAAATCCAGCAACACATTAAAAGAATTATTCATCATGATGGGTTTTATACCAGGCATGCAAAGGTGATTCAACACAAGAAAATGAATCAGCATAATACACCACACTAATAAATCGAAGAAGAAAAATCACATGATCATCTCAATTCAGAAAAGGCATTTGACAATATACAGCATCCTTTCTTGATAAAAATATTACAAAAGATAGGAATTGAAGGAAACTTTCTCAACATAATATAGGCCATATATGAAAAACCCACAGCTAACATTGTACTCAGTGATGAAAGACTGAAAGCTTTCCCGTTGAAATGAGGGACGAGACAAGGATGCCCACTGTCACCACTGTTGTTCAGTATAGCTCTAGAGGTTCTAGCTAGAGCAATCAGGAAAGAAAAATAAATAAAAGGCATCCAAACTGGGAAGGGAGAAGGAACACTTCTGCTATTTGCAGGTGATATGATCCTATACCTAGAAAGTCCCTAAAAGTCTACAAAAAGCTGCTAGAGCTAATGAACAATTTCAGTAGAGTATCATGATACAAGATCAATATACAAAAGTCAGTGGTGTTTCTATATACTAGTAATGCGCAATCTGAGAAGGAAGTCAGGAAAATAATTCCATTTACAAAAGCAAATAAAAGAATCAAATATTTAGGAATAAACTTAACCAAGGATGTAAAGCACTTTTATTCAGAAAACTGCAATGCATTGCTAAAAGAAACTTAAAAAGACCTAAATAACTGGAAGAACATTCTATGTTTATGGATTGGAAGAGTAAATATCATTAAAATGTCAGTTCTACCCAAATTGATATACAGATTTCAATACAGTCCCAATAAATTCCACCAGCATTTTTTAAACAAATGGAAAACACAATTATCAAATTATTTGGAAGGGTAAGGGATCCCGAATAGCCAGAAACATCTTAAAAAGGAAAAGTGAAGTTGGAAGACTCTCATTTCCAGACTTTAAATCATATTAACTAGCTACAGTGGTAAAAACAGCATGGTATTGATCTAAAGATATTCACATAGACTAGTAGAACTAAATTGATGGTTCAGAAACAGACCCTCGTATATATGGTCAATGATTTTTGACGAGCCTGTCAAACCCACTCAGCTGGATAAGAACAGTCTGTTCAACAAATGGTGCTAGGATAACTGGATATCCATAGCCTAAAGAAAGAAAGAGGACACCTTTCTCATACCTTATACAAAAATTGACTCAAAATGGATAAAAGACCTAAATATAAAAGCTAGAACCATAAAGCTCCTAGAAGAAAACATCGTCAGTGTTTTCAGTGGTAGGTGGTGCTTTCTTAAACCTTATACCGAAAGCATGAGCAACGAAAGAAAACAGAGATAAATGTGACCTCCTCAAACTTAAACACTTCTGTGATTCAAAGGACTTTGTCAAGAAGGTGAAAAGATAGCCCACACAATGGGAGAAAATATTTGTAAAACACATATCCGATAAGCATTTGATTTCCATTCTATATAAAGAGATCATACAACTCAACAATAAAAGAGCAAGCAACCCAATTAAAAAATGGGCAAAAGACTTAAATAGACATTTCTCCAAAGAGGAAATGCAAATGGCCAAAAAGCACATGAAAAAAATGTTCAATATTTTGCTAGCAGGGAAATGCAAATCAAAACAACAATGAGATATCATCTCACACTGCATAGAACGACCATTATTAAAAAAAAAAAAAAAAAACAACAGTAAACCATAAGTGCTGGAGAGGATGTGGAGAAATAGAAACACTCCTTCACCCTTGGGATTGTAAAATGGTGCATCCTCTGTGGAAGACAGTTTGGCATTTCTTCAGGAAGCTAAATATAGAACTATATGATCCAGCAATTCCTCTACTAGGAATATATCCAGAGGAACTGAAAACTGTGACACAAACACACATCTGCATACCAATGTTCATAGAAGACTTATTCACAATTGCCAAAAGATGAAAACAATCCAAGTGCCATCAACCAATGAATGGATAAACAAAATGTGGTATATATATAGGATGACATACTGTGCTGCAGTAAGAATAAATGAAATTAGGACACATATGATAACATGGATGAATCTTGAAGGCATATGCTAAGTGAAATAAGCCAGACACAAAAGGAGAAATATTGCATGGTCTCACTAATATGAACTAAATACTAAGAATAAATGCATGGAGTTAAACCTGGAGTATAGGTTGTTAGGAGATAAGAGGCAGGCTGTGAAGGAGTACTGATGCTTAATGTATGTAGACATTTTAATTACCTTGACTGTAAATGTGTGTAAATGGACAGAGTTGATTGTAACACATTATAGTGAGTAGCAGGTTGTTTATAAATGAGATTGTGGCTGAAAAGGGTAATGTAGGGATGTAAATGTCAGTTGAAAGAGAGCTAGAGAATAATCTAGGGATTGAATAACACAATGAACCCAGAGGTGGATGAGAATTGTGGTTAATAGTACAAATGCAAGAATGTCCTTCTGTGAACTAGAACAGAAGTACATCACTATTGCAGGGTGGTGGGAATATGAAGAAGCATGGGAAAAATACAATTTAATATAACCTATGGACTATAGTTAACAGCAATACTATGATATTCTTACATCAATGCCAAAGATGTACTTTGTTAATAATAGGAGGGTATGGAAAAAATATACCAAATGTACACTATGGACCATATTTATTGGTAATAGTCTGATGATGTTATCTCATAATTTGTAATAAATGTTCCAAAACAACTGTGATGTATTGATGAAAGGTTGTTGTATGGGAATTCTGTACATGTGCATGATGTTTTGTAAGTTCACAATTCTGTAATAAAAATATATTTTAAAAAATCAACAAACAACAAAAAAGATATACACTGACAGAATGGATAAAAAACATGAGCCATCCTTATGTTGCTTTCAAGAGATTTACCTTAGACTCAGGCATACAACCTGGCTGAAAGTGAAAGGTTGGAAAAAGATACTCCACAAAATTGTAACCAAAAAAGAACAAGGGTAGCTATACTAATAACAGGTAAAACAGACTTTAAATGCAAAAAAGTTATAAGACATACAGGAGGCCATTATATATTAATAAAAGAGACAATCCACTAGGAAGAAGTAACAGTCACAAGTATCTATGCACCTAACCTGGGTGCCCCAAAACACATGAGGTAGACTCTGGCAAAACTGAAGGGAGAAATAGACATCTCTACAATAATAGTTGGAGACTTCCACACGCCACTCACATCATTAGATAGAACAACTTGACAGAAGATCAACAAGGAAACAGAGAACTTGAACAATATGATAAACAAGCTAGATCTCTAACAGACATATACAGAACATTGCACCCAAACTCAGTGGATTGCACATTCTTCTCAAGTGCCCATGGATCCTTCTCCAGGACAGACCACATGTTAGGTCACAATGCAACTCTCAGTAAATATAAAAATATTGAAATTATACAAAGCACCTTCTCAGATCATAATGAAATGAAACTGAAAATCATAATAGACAGGAAAGAGGTAAATTCACAAATGTGTGGAGGCTAAACAACACGCTTCTAAATAATCAGTGAGTCGAAGAAGTTACAAGTGAAATCAGTAAATATATTGAGCGACTGAAAACGAGAACACAACTTATCAAAACTTATGGGATTGGAGCAGATGTGGCTCAAACAATTGAATGCCCACCTCCCACATTGGAGGTTCTGGGTTCAGTTCCTGGTGCCTTCTAAAGAAGACAAACAACGAGCAGACATTGAGCAAAAACAACAAGCAGACAATGAGCAAAAGCAAAAAACAAACAGGGAACGAATGTAGCTCGGGCAGTTGAGTGCCTGCCCCCCACATGGGAGGTCCCAAGTTCAGTTCCTGGTGCCTCCTAAGAAAAAACAGACAACGAGCAGACGGGCAAAAAGCAATGAGGAAAAAAAATAAAAATAAAAACCAAACAATAAGCAGACAATGAATGCAAACAATGAGCAAACAGACAAGGGCGCCATCTCGGGGGTGGGGAGGAACTTATGGAATAGAGCGAAGGCAGTCCTGAGAGGGAAATTTATAGCCTAATATGCCTATATTAAAGATGAAGAAAGAGCTAAAATCAAAGGTCTAATTGAACAACTGGAGAAACTAGAAAAAGAGCAGCAAACCAATTCCAAAGCAAGCAGAAGGAAAGAAATAATAAAGATTAAAGCAGAAATAAATGAAATTGAGAACAAAATAACAGTGAGAAAATCAACAAAACCAAAAGCTGGTTCTTTGAAAAGATCATTAAATTTGATAAACCCCTTACTTGACTAACAAAGAAAATGAGAGAAGATGGAAATAAATAAAATAAAAAATGAAAGGGGCGAAGTTATGACTGACCCCCACAGAAATAAAAAGTATCATAAAATGATATTATGAGAAGCCATATGCCAACAAACTAGAAAACCTAGATAAAATAGACAAATTCATAGAAATGCACAAACAACCTGCACTGACGCTACAAGAAATAAAATAGCTTAACAAACCAGTCACATTTAAAGAGATTGAATCCATCATCAAAAATCTCCCAACAAAGAAAATTCCAAGACCAGATGGCTTCAGATGAATTCTACCAAATATTTTTAGAAGAATTAACACCAATCCTGTTTAAACTCTTCCAAAAAATTGAAGAGGAGGGAAAATCACCCAATACATTTTATGAAGCCAACATCACCCTCATACCAAAACCAGATAAAGACACTACAAGAAAAGAAAATTACAGACCAATCTCTCTGATGAACATAGATGCAAAAATTCCAACAAAATACTTGCAAATAGAATCCAGCAGCCTATCGAAAGACTTACACATCACTACCAAGTGGGGTTTATTCCTGGTATGCAAGGTTTGTTCAACATAAGAAAATCAAAGTAACACAACACATTAAAAAATTGAAGGGGAAAAAACACATGATCATCTCTGTTGATGCAAAAAAGGCATTCAACAAAATCCAGCGTCCTTTCTTGATAAAAAACACTTCAAAAGATAGGATTAGAAGGAAAATTCCTCAATATGATGAAAGGCATATATGAAAAACCCACAGCCAACATCATACTCAATGGGGAAAGGTTGAAAGCTTTCTCTCTTAAGATTGGGAACAAGACATTGTTACTCAACATTATGCTAAAAGTTGTAACTACAGCAATTAGACAAGAAAAATAAAATAAAATACATCCAAATATGAAAAGAGGAAGTAAAACTCTCACTATTTGCAGATAACATGATCCTATATTTAGAAAATTCTGAAATGTCTACCACAAAGCTACTTGAGCTAATAAATGACTTCAACAAAGTGGGAGGATACAAGATCAACACACAAAAATCAGTGATGTCTCTGTATATTAGTATTGAACAAACTGAGGAGGAAATCAGGGAAAATTCCATTTACAATAGCAACAAAAAGACGCAAATACCTAGGAGTCAATTTAACCAAAGAATTACAGGACGTATCTGCAGAAAACTGCAAACCAATGCTAAAAGAAATTTTTAAAAAGACCTAAACAAATGGAAAGCCATTCCATGTTCATGAATTAGATAGTAAATATCGCGAGGATGTCAATCCTACCCAAACTGATTTATAGATTCAATGCAATACCAATCAAAATTCTAACAGCCTACTTTACAGAAATAGAAAAGGCAATTACCAAATTCATTTGGAAGGGAAAGTGCGCTTGAATAGCCAAAAGCATTCTAAAAAAGAAGAGCAACATGGGAGGAATTTCACTACCTGACCTTGAAACATATTACAAAGCCACTGTGGTCAAAACAGCATGGTATTGTTATAAATATAGACACGTTGATCAGTGGAATAGAATTAAGAGTCCAGAAATAAACCCTCCACTCTACGATGAACTGGTTGTTGTTTTTTAATAAAGATTTATTTACTATTTATTTATTTATCCCCCACCCCCACCATTGTTTGCTCATCTTTTTGTTTTTCTTTTAGGAGGCACCGGGAACTGAACCCAGGGCCTCCCATATGGGAGGGAGGTGCCTAATCGCTTGAGCCACTTCCACTCCCTGTTTGTTGTGTCTCCTCGCTGTCTTTTGGTTGCATCATCTTGTTGCATCAGTTCGCCGTGCCAGCCCGTTGCGTCAGCTCAATGCCTTGCTTGTCTTCTTTAGAAGGCACCTGGGACCTCCCATGTGGTAGGCAGGAGCCCAGCTGCCTGAGCCAAATCCGTTTCCCTCAACTGGTTTTTGACAAGCCTACCAAGTCCATGTTGATGGGATAAAACAGTCTCTTCAGCGAATGTTGCTGGGAGAACTGGATATCCATAATCTAAAGAATGAAAGAGGACCCCTATCTCACTCCCTATACAAAAATCAACTCAAAGTGAATCAAAGACCTAAATATAAAAGCCAGGATGATAAAACTACTAGAAGAAAATGTAGGGAAACATCTTAAAAACCTTGCGGTAGGTTTTGGTTTCTTGGACCTTGTGTACAACAAAAGAATAAATAGATAAATGGGACCTCCTCAAAATTAAACCTTTTGCACCCCAAAGGACTTGTCAAAAGGATAAAAATGTAGCCAACTCAATGGAAGAAAATATTTGGATATCACATGTCCAATAATGGTTTCATATCCATGATATATAAAGAGATGCTACAACTCAACAATAAGAAAGAGAAACAACTCAACTAAAAAAATGGGCAAAAACTTGAACAGACATTTGTCCAAAGAAGAAATACAAGTGGCAAAAAAAAAAAAAAACCCATGAAAAAATGTTCAACATCACTAGTGATTAGGGAAATGCAAATCAAAGCTTCAATGAGGTATCATTTCACAGCTGTCAGAATAGCAACTATTAAAAAGACAGAGAACAAGTGTTGGAGAGGAGGTGGAGAGATAGGAACAGTTACTCATTGTTGGTGGGAATGCAGAATTGTACAACTGTGGAGGACTGTTTGGCAGTTGCCAAAGAAGTTGAGTATAGTTTTGCCATGTGACCCTGCAATACCACTACTGCGTATATACCCAGAAGAACTGAGAGCAGTGACACAAGCAGACATCTGCACACTGATGTTCATAGGAGTGTTATTCACAATTGCCAAAAATGAAAACAACTCAGGTATATTCGTCAGGGTTCTCAGGGATATAGTGAGAATTTGGAGCCAGAGATTATAGAGGGCTTAGGAGAAGTAGTGGGGCTTGGAAGTTGTGTTAAGTTGGGGTAGATAGAAGGGAAAAGGAAAAGAATTTTAAATGGAAATCAACAGGCCATAGGAATGAGAATATGATGTGTAGGGGCCAGTAAGGGAACCAGCCAACTGAAACAGAGGGTGCCTCTGTCCTTTCATTCATCCCGTGGTTATCTCCCACCTACACTTCTGTTTTAATATAGGACACTTATAGTTCCAGTAGGAAAACTACAAATATGAGGGACTCACAAGAACTGCTACATATTGAAGTTTACAGAGGATTAAAATAGTAATTGGCCTCCCTTGGCCATTGCCTGAATCACTGTCTTTTAAGTTTATTGCCTCCTATCTGGTTCTGATGCTTTGGGGTCATTGTCACAATGTGAGCTTTGGAACCAGATTTCAAATCCTACCCTTCCACCACTCACTAGCTATGTGTACTTTAATAAGTTGCTTAACCTCTTTTATTCATTTGTAAAATGGGGATATTAATTTACCTACCTCATAGGGTTAAGCAGTGATTAAATTAGATAATATAAATTCTTTAAAACAGTACTTTGACATATCATGGGTGCCAGACTAATGTTAGCTATCAGTCTTCAACCTGAAGAGACAAGTTGAGCATTTGTAACATGATAGTCTCCATCTTCTCTCTCACCATCCCTCCTGACCCTTCTTTTTCATTTTCTTTCTTTTGGCTCTTTTTTTCCTTTGAATAGAAAGATTGGGTGAGTTCTGTTATCTTCAGCATTGGCTTCAAACTGTTCTTGCACCATCTGAACCCCAGTTTAACAGCATTTCCTGTACACTCTCCCAAAAAAATGTATCTTCTTTGACCTAGACACAGAGCCTGCCTCCTGCCCTTCATGTTTCTCTTCCAATCCCTCTCCCTCCCCTAAAAATCAGTTTTAAAATTCTCATTTATTTCTGCATTTCATGATTTGCTGTCTGAAAACTCTATCCTCTGCTATTATCGTGCCATACTTTCCATGGGCTCTCTCTGCATACCATACACTGCACTCTACAAGGTACTTCTATAGTCCCCCCTTCTCTCTCTCTCTCTCTCTCTCTCTTTATGTACAATCTAACATTTCCCCTTTAATCATATTCAGATATATATTTTAGTGCTGTTTATTGCATTCACAATGTTGTGCTACCATCACCATCATCCATTCCCATCATTCCAAATAGGAACCCTGTACATTTTAAGCCTTAACTTCCCATTCCCTATCCCCACCCCATCTACTGATAACCTATATTTTGGATTCTGATTCTTACGAGTTTGCTTATTCTAATTGTTTCAAATCAGTGAAATCATACAATTTTTGTTCTTTTGTTTCTGGCTTATTTCACTCTACATGATGTTTCAAGGTTCATCCATATTGTCGCATGTATCAGGACTTCATTCCTTTTTACACTTGAATAATATCCTACTGTATGTATGTACCACATTTTATTTATCCATCTGTCGGTTGATGGATACTTGGGTTGCTTCCATCTTTTGGCAATTGTGAATAATGCTAATATGAATATCAATGTGTAAATATCTGTTCAAGCCTCTGCTTTCAGTTTTTTTGGGTATATACTGGGAGTGGGATTGCTGGGTCATATGGTAGTTCTATACTTAGCTTTCTGAGTAACTGGCAAACTCTCTTCCAGCGGCGGCTGTACCATTTTTTATTGCCACCAGCAATGAATGAGTGTTCCTATTTCTCCACATCCTCTCCAACACTTGTTATTGCCCATTGTTGTTTTTTTTTAATAGCAGCCATTCTAATGGGTATGAAATGGTATTTCATTGTGTTTTTTTAAACAAATCAATTTTATTGATACATATTAATAAAGCATACAATTTATCCAAAGTGTATTATCAGTGGTATTAGGTATAATCACATAGTTGTGCATTCATCACTTCAATCATTATTAAAGCATTTTCATTATTTCAATAATAATAAACAAAAAACAGACAAGAAAATTCCTCACCTCTCAATCCCTCTGTTTCCCCTGCTGTACGTAGCTGTTATTTCTGGCTAGTCTTGCACAATTACTTATTTGTTTATTCAGCAGTTTTACTGAGATATATTCATATACCATATGATCTATCCAAAGTATATAATCAATGGCCTTTTTTTTAAATGTTAAAAAGTCCTTTATTGTAAAATTGTAAAATAAATAGAAAAATAGATTGAAAGAAATTACAAATTTTAAGAGAGAGTGCAAGGCCAGGTAATATTTAATATAATCAATTGTAAAAAAAAAATAGCATAGCAACAAACATTTATAAATATAAATAATAATTCAAATATAATAGAAATTAATTATAACAATTCTAATTTCTATATTAAAGCTCTTTTAGACATAATAATCTCTAAAAATGAAATAAATTATTGGTTTAGTTATTTCCATTTAGGCCATAATGCTTTCTAGATAATCAAATTCCTATTTGGGAATTCTTCACATCTTATTGGAATGAATTTCTGCAGATAACAATTTGCCAGCTCATAATTTTATGAGGCAGAAAAACTCAAAATCTTGTTCAACAGTAGTCATGCTAAATCATTATTGTTCCAGACAGATTATTTTAAATAAAGAATATGAATAAGAAAGGATTAAAGAAAAATGAAGTATCCAAAAATATATCTCTTCTCCAGTCCTCCTCAATTAAAAGCAAGTGTTTGTTTTGTATGAAAAAATTACAGAATACTGATTGCAGGAACAATTTGCCAGTTGCACTGAGTAATTGTTCATATACTATAATGTTGTTATTTTACATTTGTCTGGTCTATTCATTGTAGTTTTGATTTGCTTTTCCCTGTTGGCTAATGATGTTGGGCATCTTCCTATGTGCTGGGCATTTGTATATCTTCTTTGGAGAGACAGCTATTCAAGTCTTTTACCAATTTTTAAAATTGAGTTATTTTTTTGCTGTTAAGTTGAAGGATTTCTTTATACAGACTGGATATTAATCCTTTATCAGATACATGGTTTCCAAATATTTTCTCCACTTGTGTGGTTTCTTTTTGCTTTCATGATAAAGTCCTTTGAGGAACAATAGTTATTGATTTTGATGAGCTCCCATTTATCTCTTTTCTTTTGTTGCTTGTGCTTTGGGTGTAGAGTCATAGAAACCATTGCTTACACAAGGTCCTGAAGATGTTTCTCTACATTTTCTTCTAGGAGTTTGATAGTCCTGGCTCTTGTATTTAGGTCTTTGATCCATTTTGAGTTGATTTTTGTATATGTAAGGTAATGATCCCCCTTCATGCTTTTGCAAATGGAGATCCAGTTTACCTAGCACTCTTTGTTGAAGACACTATTCTTTCCCAGTTAAGTAATCTTTGCCCCCTTGTCAAAATTCAGTTGACCATAAATGTGAGGGTTGATTACTGAGCTCTCAGTTCAATTCCATTGGTCTATATGTCCATCTTTGTGCCCGTCCCATGCTGTTTTAATTACTGTGGTTT
>JAQZBX010058271.1:0-17775 GCA_029593785.1 Cabassous unicinctus
AAAAAAAAAAAGAAAAAAAAATAAATAAAATAAAATAATAGTTGGAGACTCCAATGCTCCACACTCAGTATTGGATAGAACATCTTGACAGATGATAAATAAAGAAACAGCTTGAATATTATAATAAATGAACTTGACCTAATATATATTTTTAGAGCATTGCACCCCAAAAGAGCAAGTTACACATTCTTTCAAGAACTCATGTAACCTTCTCTGGGTAGACCATATGTGGGTCAAAAGACATGACTCAATATATTTAAAGTGATTAAATTGTGCAAAACAAATTCTCTGCCCACAATAGAATGAAGCTAGAAATCAATAATGGACTGAGGCTCATCCATGGGAGCTTCCCTGGAACCGAGGGATACTACCAAGTGCGAGTAACAATGCATCTGGAAAAAGACCTTGATCAAATGGGAGAAAGACTAAAGACAAATAAATTTACATGGATAAGAGACTTCAGAGTGAGTCAGGAGGTCATTCCAGAGCTTATGATTATGCACATCTTAGCAGGATCTCATTGACTGCTTGAGTAAATATTGCCTCAAAGAGTAGGGCTGCTGAGGATTCTGGAGTGATCCAGACTCTATAGGCAGGGCAGACAGATCAGGAGTTTGGTTCCCTCCCAGTGGGCTCTACTTTGGAGTTTATGCTCCACAGTGTGAATGAGTTGGAATCAGTTGTGTTTCCCTACATACGGCTCTTCTGCTCCTTCTATTTGAACTTATAGTCAGTAACTGAGTTTATTGGTGTATGCCCAAGAAACTTAAATCTTTGGGCTGTCCATGTGCCAGTTTGGCATTTAAGAAGATATCTAATCCAGTTCTCTACCTCCTCTATTTGGGACCTGAATCTCAACAGAGATTTAACACCTGCTCTCCAGTTCATTGGAATCACCCAGGACAACTAACAAGGAGATGATGATAGACAATGACCATCCCAAAGAACAGAGAGTCTACAACAGCAAGCAAGATAGTACCATCCATCTGCTCCATGGGATCTAAGACCCCTCTCAATTAGAGGTGGAGAGGACATCACCATCCCAGAATCCTCAGGATTCTGGAGTAGTGTAAACTTATTGTTATTCTACTATAGACTTATTGTCATTCTAGCAATGGAAGAACATTTATCACTGATGTTGAGGCAGGGGCAACTGGAGGTTCTGAGGGGAGAGAGAGAAAAAAATAAGTGTAATATGTCATAATTTTCAGGACTTGGAGATTATCCTGAATGGCATAGCAATGACAGATACAGGCCGTTATATATCTTGTCATAACTTACAAAATTGTGTGGGAAAGAGGGCAAACTACAATGTATACTATAATCCCCACTTAATGACAATGCTCCAAAATATGTTCATCAATTGTAACAGATGTGCCAGACAAATGAGGGATGTTGTTAATGTGGGAGAATATGGGAGAAGTAGGGAGTGAGGTATATGAGAATCACCTATATTTTTATGAAACATTTATGTACTCTTTAAAACAATAAAAATGTATATAGAAAAGACCCATCTCAGCATATGGGCCACCCTCAAAAGAAACACAAGACTAACCATTAAATAAAAACAACTGGGGAAAAAATAATGAATGAAAAAAAGGAAATGCATAATTATATTGAGATTATACAACACACTCTTTTATAATCACTTGATTAAAGAAGTTGAAAGAAAATTCAGCAAATATCTTGAGACAAATGAAAATGAGAACACAACATAGCAAAATCTATAGGACACTGAAATTATATTGCTGAGAGGGGAAATTTATCGCCATCGATATTTACCTTAAAAAAAAGAGAGAATTGAACACCTAACTGTACATGTGAAGGAACTAGGAAAAGTACAGAATCCTAATCTCAAATCAAACCAATGGAAAGAAATAGTAAAGAACAGAGCAGGAAAATTTTAAATCAAGAACAGGAAAACAATAGTGAGAATCAACAAAACCAAGAGTTAGTTCCTTGAGAAGTTCAACAAAATCGACAAAGCCTTAGCTAAACTGACAAAGAAAAAAAAAGAGAACACACAAATAAAATCAGAAATGAGAGGAGGTGCATTATCACTGACCCCAAAGAAATTAGAGCGATCATGAGATGATACTATGAACAACTGTATACCAAAAAACTAGCCGATGCAAATGATTTGGACAATTTCATAGAAACACATGAGCAACCTACACTGACCCTAGAAGAAATAGAAGACCTTAACAAACTAAGCACAAGTAAAGGGATTTGAAGAGTCATTTAAATCCTTCCAAAAGGGAAAAGGAAATTAACAGATGGCATCACAGTGTAATTCTAACAATCATTCAAAGATGATCTAATACCAAACTTGTTCAAGCTTTTCCAAAAAAATTGAATAGAAAGAATACAACCAAACTCATCCTATGAAATCCATATCACCATAATACCAAAACCAGATACAGAGACTATGAAAAAAGAAAATTACTGCTCAGTATCTCTAATGAATATAAATTCAAAAATCCTCAACAAAATATTTACAAACTGAATCCAAAAGCACAATAAAATAATTATACATTATAATAAAATGGGTTTTAATCCAAGTACATAAGAGTGGTTCAACACAAGAAAATCAATTAGTGTAATAAACCACATTCATAAATTAAAGAAGGTATAACACATAACACTCTTGACTGATGGCAGAAAAAGCATTTGGACAAAGTTATCACACCCTTTCTTGATAAAAAACACTTCAAAAGATAAGAATAGAAGGAAGCTTTATTAATATGTTAAAGTGCTAATATGAAAAACCTACTGCTAATGTTGTACTCAACAGTGAAAGACTTAAAGCTTTCCCATTGTGATCAGAAACAATACATGGATGCCCACTGTCACCATTATTATTCAATATTGTGCTAGAAGTTCTAGCTAGAGCAATTAGGCTTCATAAATAAATAAAAAGTACCCATACAGGAAAGGTAGAAGTAATTATCACACTATTCAGTGACGTTATGATCCTGTATCTAGAAAATCCTGAAACATCCACAACAAATTTCCTATAACTAATAGAAGAGTTCAACAGAGTGACAGGATTCAAGATTAATTAGCAAAACTTAATGACATTTCTACACACTACCGATGAGCAGTCTATGGAGGAAACCAAACGAACAATTCAAATTATAATAGCAACTGAAAGAATGAAATATTCATTATTAAACTTAACCAAGGATGTAAAGGACTTGTATTCAGAAAACTGTAAAACATTCCTAAAATAAAACTAAGAAGGCTTAAATAAATGGAAGATATTCTGCATTCATGAACTGGAAGACTAAATGTCATTAAGATGTCAATTCTAATCAAAGTGATATACAGATTAAACAAAATCCCAATAAAAATCCCAAAAGCCTTTTTTTTTTTTTGCAGAAATGGAAAATCCAATTATCAAATTTGTTTGGAAGGGTAAGGGGCCCTGAATAGCTTAAAATATTTTTAAAAAGCTGTACATAGTTGGGTGGCTCTCACTTCCTGACTTTAAAGAATATTACATAAGTACAGTGATACAACAGCATGGAACTGACATAAAGACAAATTGGTCAATGGAACAAAATAAAGTACTCAAAAATAAACTCTCACATCTACTGTCAAGTGATTTTTGACAAGTCTCTAATGCCCTCCAAGCTGGCAGAACACTTTATTCAACAAATAATACTGGGAGAACAAGATAGTAATACCCAAAAGAATGAAAGAGGATCACTATCTCATGCCTTATACAAAAATTAACTCAAAATGGATCAGAAATCCAAATACAAAAGCTACAACCATACAACTCATTGAAGAAAATGTAGGAACACATCTTCAAGATCTTGTAGTTGGCAGCAGTTTGTTAAACCTTACACAGAAGCATGACCAACAACACCAAAAAAGTTAAATGGGAACTCCTCAAAATTCAACACTGTTTCACCCCAGAGGACTTTGTCAAAATCATGAAAAGATAGCTGACTCAATGGGAGAAAATATTTGGAAATCATGTATCTGATAAGGGTTTAATATCCAAGTTATATAAAAAGATACTGCAGCTCAATGAAAAGATGGCAAACTGCACAATTAAAAAATTGGCAGAAGTTTTAATTGACAATTGTTCAAAGAAGAAATATAAATGGCAAAAAAATACCTGAAAAAAATATTCATCACCACCTAGCAATCATGGAAATACAAATCAAAACTAAAATGAGATATCATTTCACAAATATCAAAATGGTCAGCATTAAAAAGTCAGCGAACTACATGTGTTGGAGAGGATGTGGATAGATAGGAATGCTTATTTACACTGGTGGGAATGTAGAATGGTAGAGCCACTGTAGAGGATTGTTGTGCACTTCCTAAGGAAGCTGAGAATAGATTTGCCATGTGACCCAGCCATACCGCTAAAAGGTATAATATACCCAGAAGAACTGAGAGCAGTGACAACAACAGGCATCTGCAGATGATATTCATCATGGCATTATTCACAATTTCCAAAAATGGAAACAACCCAGGTGTCCATCAACCAATGAATGTAGAAACAAAAAATGGTAAATGCACATGGTGGAATATTATGCAACAGTAAGAAGAAATGAAACATATAACCACATGGATGAACCTGGAGTACATTATATTGAGGGAAGCAGGCCAGTCACAAAAGGACAAATACTATATGATTGTGCTATTATGAACTAAATATATTGTATCAACTCATGGAGTTTACAATTAGAATATAGGTCTCAGAAAATAAAATGAGGTTAGAGAATGGAAAGCTGAGCATTAATATATGCAGAAATTTCCTTCACCATGATTTGGCACTCAGCCCATTTTACTTGGAAGGTTAAAAATTTTACAAAAGGACTAAAAATGAATCCACACATTTAAATAACAGTTTCTCCTGAAATTTTTCATGCTAAATGATTAAAGGCATATTGTCTGAGGCAAAAAACAACAATCTAAGGAGATAATAATGTTACAACATTTCTAAAAATGTATTTCAAATTCATCATTTAAATTATTTTGGCTTTTTGCTTGCCTTCAAAAGGGTTCAAGAATTGCATAATTATCCAGAATACATTTTGCCTATGTAGTTCTTTGATATACAGTTCAACAAGTAATTTATTATTTAAAGTTTTCAAAGATGACATTATTGTTTTTCTCTTTTTATTACTTTCAACTGTGGATGCACGGAATCTGTCTTGTATTGAATATTGAAGTTCCATCCTCTTTCTTTGTTTAAGGTTTCATTTCCATGGAACTATTCAAGGAAACTGTTCAATGGTGAATAATATATATATATATATATATATAGGAGGCTATATATACTCTGCAGTAGAAATGAATTTTTAAGTTAAGCAGAATATATATCTATAAATCTAATGAGAAATATGCCTTTTTGGATATTGGTTTTTCAGATTAAGAGATATGGTATGGTAGAGGATTAGAAGTCTTTTTCATAATAATAATCACTCAGATACCAAATAACCAGTTAGCTTTCTGAATACTATGAATCAAATCAAAGATATTGTAGTCCCTTGTGGAGTTTTCCCTAATAAATGCCAAAATATCAACCTGTAAGTTTTCTCAGATACACTATTTAAATACATACTTGTATTTTATTTAAATTAGATTCAGTGAATTATACTAATTTCCTGTATACTAATGTTCTTGGATTGGACTATTTTTGGAGTTACTACATTATCCAGATTTGAGTAATTTCTCCAAGAAAATTATGGAGAGATTTGATTTTTTTTTTGTCTTAAATTGAACTTAAATCATTTCAGAATTCTAAGAACAAAATGGCAAGGGAGTACCTTGTGGAATTGAAATAGGATCACTGTGAATAGTGGCAGTTTGGTGCATCAGTTTCCTGAACCAACATGGCCCTGGAGGATTCATTCATATTACTGACCATGTTGGGAAACATGCTTGTTTCTTCCTTATTTTAACTTTAACATTTACAACATGCTTTGCATGTAATAATATTCAGCAATTATTTTGGAATAGTGTAAGATTGTTAAATATTTAAATTATGTCAACCATCCAAATACATGGTAAGAATTTTAAGCAGCTCTTTTAAAATATTTTGTAAAATGTGCATTAAATCCATTATGATAAATGTTACAGATACTATTTTAATGTAATCATGCCACATACTAAATAAACTTTATGACAACAATCAAAAAATGTGCATGAATCATGATATGAACTTGAAGAGGTTATATAAGGATGGAAGTAATTAAGAATTGAATTCCTTATTTGAAGAAGTTGTTTAGGAATCAATCTAAGAGTTTCAGTTTATGTCTTTATTTTTACCAAACTACCAAAGAGCCTGGGATTGTGTGAATATTATTTAGAATTGCTTCAGGTATACTTAAGAACTTTCCAGAATGCATTGCATTTGCATTATGATTACACTACTTTGGGATATAATTTGCAATTTATTTAACTCTATTAGTAAATAAATGACTGTAAGTTGTCATTCCACAATATATTTCTTGTACATTTATTTCAGTTGAAGCTCTCATTTAAAATTTTGTCTAATTACAAAACATGTTTAGGGTAGAAGCAGAGAGGAAATTTCTTCCATTTTGGAGGAGATTAAAGGTGTCTTTTCATGTTTAGGGTAGAACATGTGACTTTGCATGTTTAGGGTAGAAGCAGAGAGGAAATTTCTTCCATTTTGGAGGATATTAAGGGTGTCTTTTAGTTAACTCTGAACTAAAGAGTTTTTTATCATATTTCCTTCATCTATCAGTTGGAATACTTTTTATGACCTAAAACAGAATTCTTCACATATGAAGTATTTTTTTACAGTATTCTATCTTGTAAATGATTACCAGAATGATTATCTTTTGGAAATAGAGGAGGTAGAGAACTGACTTAGATATCTTCTTAAATGCCCTAAGGTGTCTATCCTTATTAAAATAAAAAAAAAAAAGATAATAATATAGAAAGTCTTTTATACCTTACAGACATTTAAAATATATGTCATGCTGCAAAATTGGTAGGGAATTGAGCATAATTAATACATTCAATGGTTAAATGCAATCAGAGTTTAAGAAAACTAGGTGAAAAACTGCATGCTGTATGATTTCTTTGAAAGTTTTTTCAGTAAGACAATTATGAAGACAAGACTTATTTTGAAGAGACTCAGAGTAGAGTAAAATACAATTTAAATAATTTTCATGTCTGAGGGAAATAATACAGAGGATGAAATATTTCAAAAAGATATAGTGATAACTTCCCAATGTCTGGAAACAAAGTAAAATATGAAACCACGCAACATGTGAGCACCAGTATAGTTCTGTGTTGGAATTTTTTCATTTCTGGTATTATTTGAAGCATGGAAATTATTTTTACTGGTTTTTCATCAATAGGCCTCATTAGTGTACATTCTTTTAAGTTATGTGCATATGTGGATAAGTAATAACTGTTTATATCTGCTTTTTATGTCTAATTTTTCAGTATGTACACTTTATCTCATGAATTAATATTTTTTCTGTCCTAATTTTAATCATGTGCTTCTTATTGCAAATAACTCTCAAAGAGGATATTATGATTAATATATTAGTATCTAAGGTGAATTTTTTATTTAGAATTATTTGCTACAGAAAACTTCAAATATGAAACTATTTCAAAATGTATGATTATCAGTTTTTTAGAAGATTTAGCATGTGTTTCCAAAAATATGTATACTTATCTAAATTAGTCACATATTTTATCATAATGTTTTTAACAGGTTTTATATCCATTTAAGTAACTTTGTTTTATGTTGATATTGATCTTTTTCCTGTTTTGCCCTCCTTATTTTCTCTTTGCTATATCACCTACTTATATATTTTTTGAATTATTCATGTAGGTAATTTTTTTTTTTTTTACTGTGGTGAAGTTTTATCCTAATAGAGATATTAACATCTTTCTTAATTGGTCTAAGAGTTTTTTTGTTGGTTCTAGTTAAAATTTATAATTTTATGAATGTGATTTTTCATGATAATATATTGAATAATAAATCACACATAATTAAATGAGGATACCAGTGGATTAGAAAATGTTGCTGGTATTCCTATCATTTTGTGACATAATTTTCAGTTTTCCGTATATTTACTCACTCCATATTTTTATATAATAATTTCTTACAGCATGTGTTGGTGTCACTTCTTAATATAAAATAATTTTTATTTTGTATTATTTTATTTGCCCAATTGTCCAATTATAATATCTATTTTATTCATGTAAAATCTCATATGTTGCATTTCCTTTGTTGCACTTATTTTCAAAATTTTTATTTTTATATTTAACTTAATAATAATTCAATATCATTAATACCCTTAATTCATGTGAAGTTTAAGCTAATGTGTTACCTTGGCCAGGGAGTTGTGCCCTGTTGTTTGAACAAGCCAGCACTGGACTAATTGTAACACAAGAATATTTTTGGGCTTTATTTAAAGTGAGTATACTGCATAGATGGGTAATTACATCTACAATCAACCAGGGAGATTGCCATCAACAATGAGTGATGTTTTACCATATCAGTTGAATGCCTTAAAAGGGGAAGAGATTTCAACATTCAAAGAGAATTTCCCAACTTGTCTTTGGACAGCCAACATCTCCCAGAAATTCATCAAGAACCTTCATTGGGCTTGCATTGCAGCCCATGGTTTGCAGCCTACCTGCAGAGCCTAGACTTGTGCATCCCTACAGTCACGTGAAAGACACTTATGAAATCTCATACTATTTACAGATATCTCCTGTTGATTCTGTTTTCCTAGAAAATCCTGACTAATACAGCTTGGTACCAGGATTGGTTCTTGAGGAACAGAATCTTAAATGTGGGATTTCTGAGGTGTTTCTAGGAGATTTGTAACTGGCCCTCTACTCTAATTGGACTCAAGGGTACTAATGACTCCCTTTCCAATAATAAAGAGGCCACTAACAGTCCATGGTGTGAGTAGGCAATGGAGATATGTAAGATATCATCACTGGATTCCCCCACTTCCATGCTTATAAGAGGCAAGGATCTGGGTGAGAGTGCTTTAACTCCTTAACAGAGCTTTGTGGAGTCAAAAGGTATAATGATGTTGACTGGTTCCTTCTAGATACTCTGGATACAGTTACAAAAGAAAGAGATGAACTAAAGGCATCAAATTTGCAACTTAAAGGCTGCATGAATGATGTGAAAGTTTCTTTGTGTGTTCTGAAAGAAAATCTTGTCTCTCGAAGCCCAGGCTTGAGATATCTGAGAACCAAACTCAGACTCTCATTGTACAAGGACCAGAGTTACAAAGGAAACTAAAATCTCAGCTCCACAGGGTATCTGTGGTTAAAGTGAAGTCATTGTTTGGAAAGGAGTGGAACCCTGATGTTTGGGATAGATACATATGGGATGATGTTAGTATTGGTGGGACATTGGAACTCTAAATTCTACTGAGACTTTGGCAGATAAACCTGTGATAGCCTACCCTGTGGAAACCACACTTTGTCAACCTTGTATCATCCAGCCTCCAGTCTACCCCCCCCCCCATAAAGTCTGTACCTCTTTCCAGCCTGGTACAAGCCAAACTAAATCCTGCACTGCCCAGTCTCTGGCCTGCCCCAGTGAGTCTGGACCTCCTCCCAATCCTGAGGCAGGTACCAGCCCAACTCAGGCAAGCACTGCCCAACCTCCGCCCTGCCCTGAGGAATCTGCCTTTGAACCCCTGCCTGAAGAGATTAATCCTTTCTCACCAGAAGCAAATGCAAAGGAAAGCCCTGAGGTCAGTAGTTATGGCATTGGCAAACAGATCATGGGGAACCTAGAAGCAAAATAGATGGACAGTCTACTAAATTTCTTCTGGATCTGTATAAGCAGAAAAATTCTAGGTTGAGTGAACAAAACAGTCATTCAAATTACAGACACAGAGAATTACTGCCCTTTAATCAATTCCTAGACTTAAGACATTTACAGACCCAGAGCTCCTTGAATGAGGAGAAGGCCAGGTCCTTTAGGGGAAGAATCTTGTTAAACTGACAAAAATTTATATTGTTAATCTTCCTTCCAGCTTTCCCCAAGGAGAATTAAAGCCTTTTACCAGAGTAACTGTGCACTGGGGAAAAGGAAATGAACAGACATTTTGGGGAATATTTGACACTGACTCAGAAGTGACAATTCCAGGAGACCCAAAAAGTCATTGTGGACTACCAGAGTAGGGGCTTATTGAGGTAAGGTGATTGATGGAGTTTTAGCTTAGGTCCGTTTCTCATTCTGTGGTTGTTTCCATACTTCCAGAATGCATAATTGGAATAGACATACTCAAGAACTGGCAGAAGCCCCACATTGGATACCTGACTTGTGGAGTGAGGGCTATTATGTTTGGAAAGTCCAAGTGGAAGCCAGTAGAACTGCCCCTACTTAGCAAAATAGTAATTAAAAAGGATTACTGGATTCTTAGGGGGGATTGCAGAGATTAGTGCCACCATCAAGAATCTGAAGAATGCAGGGGTGGTGAATCCCACCACATCACCATTCAACTGTCCTACTTGGCCTGTAAAGAAAACAGATGGATCTTGGAGGATGACAGTATTTTATTGTAAACTTAATCAGGTGATGACTCCATTTGCAGCTGCTGTCCCAGATGTGGTATCATTGCTTGAGAAAATCAACAAATCCCCTGGTACTTGGTATGCACCTGTTCATCTGGCAAATACTTTTTTTCTCAATGGCCATTAGTAAGGACCACCAGAAACAGTTTGCTTTCAGCTGGCAAGGCCAACAGTATACCTTCACAGTCCTGCCTCAGAGGTATATCAACTCTCCAGCCCTATATCGTATTATTGCCCACAGGGAGCTCAGTTATCTCTCCCTCCCACAAGACATCACACTGGATGATTATATTGATGATATCACAATCAATATACTCTAGTGAGCAAGAAGTAGGAAAGGCTGTAGACTTATTGGTAAGGTATTTGCATGAGAGAGAATGAGAGATAAATCCAACAAAAATGCAGTGGCCTTCCACTTCACTGAAATTTCTAGGTGTCCAGTGTGTGGGACATGTCAAGATATCACTTCTAAAGTGAAGGATAAGCTGTTGGATCTGGCCCCACCCCATGACCAAAAAAGAAGCACAATGGTTGCTTGGACTCTTCAGATTTTGGAGACACCACATTCCACATTTGAGTGTGCTACTCCAGCCCTTTCACTGAGGTACCAGAAAAGCTGCTAGTTTTGATTGGGGACTGAAACAAAAGGAGATTCTGTGACAGGTCCAGGCTACTATTCAAGCTGCACTACCACTTGGGCCATATGATCCATCGGATCCAATTGTGCTGGAAGTTTCAATGGCAAATAGAAATGCTGTCTGGAGCCCTCAGCAGACCCCTATAGGAAAATATCAATGCAGACCCTTAGGATTTTGTAGCAAAGCCCTGCCATCCTCTGCAGATAACTACTCTCCTTTTAAGAAACAGGTATTCGCCTGCTACTGGGCCTTAGTAGAGACTGAGTGATTAACCATGGGTGATCAAATTACAATAAGCCCCGAGTCGCCTATCATAAGCTATGTATTATTTAACCCACCAAACCATAAAGTTGGGGGTGCACAGCACCACTCCTTAATAAAGTGGATGTGTTATATATGAGATAGGGCTTCAGCGGGTTCTGAAGGCACAAGTAAGCTACGTGAGGAAGTGGCCTAAATGCCCATGGTCATGACTCCTGCCATGTTACCTTCTTTTCCCAACACATAGCTTTGGCCTCTTGGGGAGTACCTTACAACCAGTTGAATGAGGAAGAGAAAACTCGGGCCTGGTTTACCCAAAAGCAGAGAGCTGCAGCACTGAAGCCCTTATGAGGGACATCCCTGAAGGACAGTGGTGAGGGTAAATCCTCCCAGTGGGGAGAACTTCAAGCAGTACATCTGATTGTTCATTTTGCTTGGAAGAAGAAACGGCCAGAGGTGCATTTGTACACTGATACATGGGCTGTTGTAAATTGTTTAGCTGGGTGGTTCAGGGACTTGGAAAGAACATGATTGGAAAATTGTTGATAAAGAGATCTGGGGAAGAAGTATGTGGATAGACCTTTCTGAATGGGAAAAAACATGAAAATATTTGTGTCCCATGTGAATGCTCACCAGAGGGTGACTGCAACAGAGGAAGATTTTAGTAATCAAGTGATTAAGATGGCCTGCTATGTGGCTAATGCTCTGCCTCTTTCCCCAGCCACACCTGTCATTGCCTAATGGGCTCCTAAACAATGTCACCATGGAGATAGGGATGGAGGTTATGCATTGGCTTAGCAACATGGACTTCCCTTCACTGAGGCTGACTTGGCAACAGCCACTGGTAAATGCCCAATCTACCAGCAGCAGAGACCTACACTCAGCCCCTGATATGGCAACATTTCCTGAGGTGATCAGCATGCTACCTGGTGGCAGGTTGATTACATTGGACCACTTCCACCATGGAAGGGGTAGCGATACTTTTTAACAGGAATAGACATACTCTGGATATGGGTTTGCATTTCCTGAACGGAATGCTTCTTTGAAAACTACCATCTGAGGACTTACTGAATGTCTTATCTACTGCCATGGCATTCCAAACAACATTGCTTCTGATAAAGGAACCCATTTCACAGCAAGTGATTTGCAGGAATGGACACATGCCCATGGAATTCACAGGTCTTACTATGTTCACCATCACCCTGAAGCAACTGGATTGATAGAACAGTGGAATGGCATTTTGAAGACTCAATTATAGGGCCAACTAGGTGGCAATATCTAGCAGGACTGGGATAATATTCTTCAGAAGGCTTTGTATGCTCTAAATCAGCATCTAGTCTATTGTGCTGTTTCTTCCATTATCAGGATTCATGGGTCCAGGAATCAAGGGGTGGAAATGGGAGAGGAATCACTCACTAATACCCCTAGTGACACCCAAAATATATTTTTGCTTCCTGTCCCTGCAGCCTTAAGTTCTGCTGGTCCACATTTCTTAGGCTGAAAAGGAGGAGTGCTGCCACCAGGGAACACAACAATGATTCCATTGAACTGGAAGTTATGACTGCCACTTAGCCACATTGGGCTCCTCTTACTTCTGAATGACTGGCAAAGAAGGGAATTACTCTACTGGTTTGGGTGATTCATCCTATCAAGGGGAAATAGGACTGCATCTACATAATGAGTGTAAAGAAGAGTTTGCCTGGAATACAGGAGATCCTGTAGGGCATCTCCTAGTACTGCCATGCCCTGTGATTAAAGTCAATGGAAAATTGCAGCAACCCAATCCAAGCAGGACTAACAATGGCCCAGAATCTTCAAGAATGAAAGTTTGAGTCACCCCACCAGGCAAAGGCCAGGGCCAGCTGAAGTGCTTGCTGAGGGTAATAGGAATATGGAATGGGTAATGAAAGAAGGTAGTGATAATTATGAACCTTATCATGTGACCAGTTACAGAAACAAGGACTATAATAGTCATGAATAGTTCTTCCTTGTTTCATTATGAGTATGATTGTATATGTATGCAAAATTAATTTCTTTTCTTCCCTAACCTTTTCCCTTATCACTTGACAAATTGTATTAGTTTTGTGTCATAATATTTAGGAATGCCAAGTTTAAGAATGAATATTACCCAATTTTGTTGGGAATTAATGTATTTCCAGTTGTACACAGGAGAGTTGAACATTGTTATGCAGAAATATATATATATATATATACACACACACACGTCTGTTATTGTTTTTACTTAGCGACTAAGTATGGATTAAGGTAATGTGTATGGTGGCCGAGTTGACAAGCGGTGGACTGTGATGGTTAGGTTAATGTGTCAACTGAGCCAGGTAATTGTGCCATGTTTTTTGGTCAAGCAAACACTGGGCTAATTGTAATACAAGGACATTTATGGGCTTTTGTCATCAGTGAGTTTACTGAATAGATGGCTGATTACATCTACAATCAGGGAGATTGCTTTCAGCAATGAATGATGTTTTATCAAATCAGTTGAATGCCTTAAAAGGGGAAGTGATTTCATCATTCTGAGAGAATTTCCCAGCTCATCTATGAACAGCCAATATCTCCCAGAAACTCATCATGGACCTTCCTTGTACTTTCATTGGAGGCCCTGGTTTGCAGCCTGCCTGTGGAAGCTGGACTTGTACATCCCCATAATTACGTGAGGGACTTGTAAAATCTCATATTATTTACAGATATCTCCTGTTGATTCTGTTTCCCTAGAGAGCCCTGACTTATACAGTTCATATCAGTGAGGTCACACAATATTTTTCCTTTAGTGACTGGCATACTTCAGTCAACATAAGGTCTTTGAGATTCATTCATGTTTTTCCCTGTGTCAATACTTTATTTTTTCATCTGAGTGATATTCCACCATATGTATATACAATATTTTGTTTATCCATTTATATTTTGATGGACACTTGGATTGTTTCCAATTTTTGGCAATAGTTAATAATGCTGTGATGAAAATTGTTTTACATATATATGCTAGTGTCACTGCTTTCAAATCTTCTGGGTATAACCAAGTAGAGCGATTGCCAGATAATATGGCAACTGTATACTTAGGTTCCTGAGGATCCACCTAACTATCCTCTACAGTGGCTGCACCATACTAAATTCCTTCCAGCAGTGAATGAGAATTCCCTTTTATCCATATACTCTACACCTTAGTTTTTTGTTTTTAATATCAGTCTGTCTAATGGCTGTAAGATATCTCATCGTAGTTTTATTTGCATTTCTCTAATAGCTAATGCTATTGAACATATTTTCATATGCTTTTTAGCTATGTGTATTTCCTCTTTGAAAAAGTGCCTATTCAAATCTCTTGCCCATTTTTAAACGGGTTGTTACTCTTTTTATTTTAGAGCTGTGTGATTCCTTTATATAAGCTGCATATTAGATCCTTATTGGAGAAGTGTTTCCTAGATATTTTCTCCAATTAAATATGCTGCCTATTCTTTTTCTTCACAACCTCCTTTGAAGCACAAATATTTTAATTTTGAGGAGGTCCAACTTACCTATTTTTTTTCACCTTATGCTTTGTGTGTAAATATTATGAAAACTTTTCCTACTATAAGGTCATGTAGATGCTTCCCTAGTTTATTTTCTAGAATCTTTCTAATCTTGGCTCTTATATTTTAGTCTCTGATACATCTTGAGTTAATTTTTGCATAACATTTGAGATACACATACTCTTTCATTTTTTATTTTTATTTTTTTGATATGGCTATACAGTTCTCCCAGCACTGCTTGTTGAATGAGCCATTCTGTCCATGGTGAGTTTGCTTTGAAGCCTTATCAAATATAAGTTGAACGTATATGTGAAGAACTATATCAGAACTCTCAATTAAGTTCCATTGGTTAGTATTTCTAACCTTGTGCCAATACCATTCCCTTTTGATCATTGTAGCTTAGTAGTATAATTTAAATTAAGGTAGTGTGATTCCTCCAATTTATTTTATTTTTCTTGATCTTTTTGGGGGTTTAGGACTCTTTATCCTTCCAAATAAATTTGATTTGATTATTCCCATTCAGTAAAAATGCTATTGGAACTTTTATTGAGATTGCATTGAAAAATCAATTTGCATAGGATAGACATCTTATTCATATTTAGGCTTCTAATCAATGAGATTGGAATATGCTTCCATTTATTTAGTTCTTCTTTGATTTCCTTTAGCAATATTGTGTGATTTCTGTGTACAAGTCCTTTACATACTTAGTTAAGCTTATTCATAGATATTTGATTCTTTTAGTTGTTATTTTAAATGGATTTTTTCTTCAATTTCTCCTCAGATTTTTCATTATTAGTGTACAGAAATGCTACTGATTTTTCCGCATTGAACTTATGTCCCATCCCTTTACTGAACTTGATTACTATCTCAGGAAAGATCATTGTAGATTTTTCTGTGCTTTCTATGTATATGATCCTGTTATCTGCAAATAATGCAAGTTTTAAGTCTTCCTTTTCAGTTTGAATTCATTTTTTTCTCTTGACTAAGTTCTCAAACAAGTTCTTCTAATACAATATTAAATAAAAGCGCTTACAGTTGGCATCCTTTTTCCCCCCAGAGCTTAGTGGGGGAGCATTTAGCCCTTTATAATGTTGAGGAAATTTCCTTCTATTCCTATCATTTAAATTGTTTTTATCAAGAAAGATGCTTTACTTTGTAGATTCTCTTTTCTGCATTGAAAGAAATGTTCATGTCATTTTTTCCCTTTAATCTGTTAATGTGGACTATTTTATTGACTGAATTTCTTATGTTGAAACATCCTTTTATATCTGGGATAAACCAACTTGTTCTTGGTGAATCATTCTTTTTATGTGTTGTTGGATTCAATTAGCAAGTATTTTCTTGATTTTTGCCTCTAAGTTCATTCATTAGAGAGTTTTTCCGTATTTTTCTTTTCTTGTGCTGTTTTTACATGTCTTTGGCTTTAGGGTGATGTCATCATAGAATGAGTTAGGTAATGTTCCCTCCAATTCTATGTTTTGAAGATTTTAAGTCGGATTGGTATTAGCTCTTTCTGGAATGATGGGTAGAATTCTCCTGTGAAGCCATCTCGTCCTAGGCTTTTCTTGTTTGGGAGGATTTTGGTGACTAATCAAATCTATTTATGGTTGATTTAAGTTCTTCTCTTTCTTCTTTCATCAATGTGGTTGCTCATGTGATTCTAGAAAGCCATCCATTTCATCTAAAGTGACCATTTTTTGGCATTATCTTTTTCAAAGTATCCTAATTTGATAAAAACTTTTTCTGTGGGATTAGTGGTGATATCCCGTTTCTCATTTTTTATTTGATTTAATTTCATCATCTCTCTTTTTTCTTTGACAGTCTATCTAAGGTTTTCTCAATTTTATTAATCTTCTCAAAGAGCCAGCTTTTGGTTTTGTTAATTTCTTCTAGTGTTTATGTTTTAATTCTCAATTTTATTTGGCTATGCTCTAATCTTTGTTATTTCTTTCTATGTCCTTGTTTTGGGTTTAGTTTGCTGTTCTTTATCTAGTTCCTCTAAGTGTGCAGTCATGTCTTTTATTTTAGCTCTCTCTTCTTTTTTTTAATATAGGCATTTATGGGTATAAATTCCCTCTTAGCACTGCTGTCGCTGTCTCTCATAAGGTTTGATTTGTAATGCTCTCATTTTCATTTGCTTCAAAGTAGTCACAGATTTCTCTTGCAAGTTCCTCCTTGACCCACTGTTTGTCTAAGAGTATGAAGTTTAACTTCCGTATGTTTGTGCCTATTCTGATAATCTTTCCATTGTTAATTTCCAGCTTCATTGCATTGTAGTCAGAGTTAATGCCTTGTATAATTTCATTCTTTCTAAATTCACTGATACTTGTTCTTTTACTCACCATGTGGTCTATCCTGGAGAATAATCCATGTGCGCTTGAGAAGAATATATATCCTAATGTATTTGGGTATAATGTCCTGTATATGTCTATTAGGTCTAGTTCCTCTAACATTTTATTTAAAGTCTCTGTTTTTTTAATTGACACTCTATGAAAATGTTCTATCTAATGGTGTTAATTGTTTAATAGAGTCCCCTCTATGATTGTAAAGGCATATCTTTCTACCCCTAGTTTTACCAGTGTTTGCCTCTTTTATTTTGGGACATCATGGTTAGATGGAAAACAGTTATGATTATTCTTTCTTCTTGCTAGATTACCCCTTTTATTAATATATAGTGTCAATCATTGACTCTTGCAACAGTTATACATTTAAAGTCTATTTTCCAATATTTGTATAACTTCTGTCCTTTTCTTTTTTTTTTTTCTTTTTTTCATATTTTTTTTTATTTTTAAAGA
>JAQZBX010058272.1:0-17780 GCA_029593785.1 Cabassous unicinctus
TGTGTTCAAATGTTCATGGGGCATTTTCACAGTGGGTGGAGATTCACACAATAACCAAAAGAATATCAAATTCCCTGCCACATTCTCTAATGGAACAACAAGAATGCCCCAAGTACAGGGACAGTGACTTGTGAAGGGGGATGGTCCATTGAAAGGCCCTTGATATTGATGACTATGTTTATGAGCCTTTGCTCTTGAAATGGAAACTTAGCCTAGTGACGTAGCATACCTAAGAGTTACCTACCGGGAGCCTCCTTGCTGCTTAAATGTGGCCTCTCCCTAAGCCAAACTCAGCATATAAAAGCAATAACTTCCCCCAAGCGTGGAACATGACTCCCGGGGATAAGCCTTCCTGGCACCAAGGGATTACTACCAAGTAACAACAAGCAATGCATCTGGGAAAAAAAAAAAAAAAAAAAGACAAATGAGTTTCTATGGCTAAGGGACTTCAAAGTGAGTCGGAAGGCTATCCCAGAGGTAGCACTTGTGCACATCTCAACAGGAGCTCATTGACAGCCGAAGTAGATACTACCCCAAACAGCGAAGCTCCTCTGGGATATGGAGACATCCAGACACTATCATCAGGGCAGACAGCTCAGGAATTTGGCCCCTTGCCAGTGGGCGTTAATCTGGTTTTTATGCTTCCCAGTGTCACAGAGTTAGACTCAGCAGTGGTTTCCCTATGCATGACACTTCTGTCCTTCCATTTGAACCTATAATTAGTACTAGAGTTGGTAGGTGTACATCCAAAACACTTAAATCTTTGGGCTGTCCATGTGCCAGCTGAGCCCTGAATCTCAACGGAGTTTTAACATCTATTCTCCAGTTCAATTAACTCACCCAGGACAACTAACGGGGAGGAGATGATGGACAAACAACATACCAAGGAACTGAGAGTGCCTACAACTGCAATCAAGAGAGTTCAATCCATTGGATGTATGGGATTGAAACCCCCTCAATTAATGGTGGAGCAGGCATCACCATCTCAGAGTCCTCAGGACTGGAAAACAAATTATGGACTAAAATAAACTTACTAGTATTCTACTACAGACTTATTGTGATTCTAGCAATGGAAGAAATGCCATTGTTGTGGAGGCAGTGACCCATGGATGTTCTGGGGTTAGGGAGAGGGAAAAACAGGTGTAATCGAAGGGCATTTTCGGGACTTCGGAATCATCCTGAATGACATTACAATGACAGATACAGGCCATTATGTATCCAGAAATGAAATACATAGTCGAATGGGAGAGAGTGTAAACTACAATGTAAACTATAATCCATGTTTAATGGCAATGCTCCAAAATGTATTTATCAATTGCAATGAATGTGGCACACTAATAAAAGATGTTGCTAATGTGGGACAATGTGGGAGTTGTGGGGAGCAGGGCATATGGGAATCCCCTATATAGTCTCTGTAACATTTATGTAATCAAAGTATCTTTTAAAAAATAAAATGTGGGGAAAAAATAAATAATTTTAAAAAGCAGGAAATTTTTTAAAAATGTATAATGTCCATATATTTAGACATACTGCATATGGACTTCCATTTGAACTATTGCCTGGGTCCCACAAATATTAGGAATAGACCTATCTATCCTAGAAAATACACATTCTTTATACTATGCTGCATATTTATTTATGGATCTAAAATGTGGGGATGAAAATGACAGAGCATGGGATTCTAGCACTTCTATAGGAAGGGAAGAAATGTTTACTTCCTAAATAAGTGTAGGTTATTTAGTTTTTATTGAACAGAATTTGATAATTTTATATATACAGAGGGATGGATGATGAGATACAAAGGAGTTCTGAAAGCTGGAGGATGGAGATACAAGAACAGTAAATAGGGAAGTATGAGGCAATTATTAAATCAACTTATAAGTGATGACCCCGAAAATGGTAGTGCCAGGTCTAGAGTGAGGATAGAGAGATATCTAAGGTGCAAAATTTAAAAAGTGCCTCGCTCTAGTTCTCACCATGGAAAATGACCCCTAAAATAGAGTCCACTTCAGGGATTCTTACTTTTTTCTTTTTAATATATACAACAAATTTTAAGTATGTACTGAAAATAAATTACAGGAAATAACTTTAAAATACAACAGAGGACAAAGTTTCACAGCAAACATTCCCAATGAATTCCCTTGGCAGCAGGAAAGGGAGGGAGTAAGATTACAGTGCTCAAGGAAGATAAATATCACAAATTTATCAAACACTTCAAATTGTCTATGCATTCACACACTGACATTAGCCACAAACATTCCTTCACAGGGGCTGTACTTATTAGCCTACCACAGAACCAGATTTTGCCATAAACTACAAAACTTTTAATATAAAATCATATTTATATATTTATAATTCATATACATGCCCTATCGGTGATTTTAGAAAATAAAATCTACACACTGTACAGACACTCTTAACTCATAGCTGCAGGCAAATTTTTGGATGGAATTTATCCCCCAATAAAATTAATGGCATATTTTATGTACATGAAGGCTAAACTGCAAAAAAAAAACAGTTCAGTTTCCCAGATATGCATCTCCTTTTAGGGCAGGTTTATAAATTTAAAAAGGCAAGACAAATGTACACCTCAGAATCACTTTCTTAGCTTCAAGAATTGCCATGTAATGTCTGTGAAGTTTCTGATACATGCATTTATGTAATACTGGTATTGAAGGCAATAAAGTAATATGTACTTTAATGTAGTGGCTCAAAAAAGGCTCCATTGTCATTCCAATCTGATTCTTGGTACAGTGATTCATAACTTATCTAAAAATTAAAATTTCAATGGGACACTCTTAAGGAGACTCTAAATAGATTTCTTAAAATATTTCCCTGAAATATTCTTTTACATAAAAAAAATTTCACTAATATTAGATTAAGGGGGGAAAAAAAAGAAAAAGAATTAAACATGGCACAAATGTGCATGAGAAACTAATGCTCCTCAGCCAATCTCCATGTCTTAGGAGCCAATGAAAACAATGCTTAAAACCAACAATTTTCACACTCTGTGGCAGCCATCTGTGAAGCCAGTTATACTACACTACTTCTACAGTGGATTGTAAACTTTGGTTTATTTTTATTTGAGTTCTCATTTTACAGCAAACATGAAAAAAAGGGAGAGTAGAGTCCATGAGGAGATGAACTGTCAGTCTGTCTTTAATCTGGCACGATGAGACACCTGGTCAGTCAGGCCTGCTTTGATAGAGTTTGTTACAGACAGCCTTATGTTTTCCTCCATCAAATTATCACCCAGCGGCTTCAATACCTGTGGTATGAAAAATGTGCAAAACAAACAAAAACATGAGGTAAAAAAAGAATTACATATAAAAATAGATATAAAAAACCAATTCAAAGCAATAAAGAAAATAACCAGGAATGTGGGAAATAAAAAGATGCTTCTCTAAAATAAGTTATGAAGCTACAAATAACACAGTTAGACATTGTTTAATGCAACAAAAATCCCTATCCCCCTATTCAAACCATTGACAATTCCTATGAGACGAATGTGCAATTCCATATCCTATATGCAGCATGAAATCTGGTATGGATACAGCATTTATGCAGACCAGTCCAGACGGTCCTGTTTACAGTCCTACATGTGTAAGTGTGAACACTTCAGATAGAGAAAAAAGTTAAAAATACCATCTAATTTTTCTTCTTGTTATTGTTGGATAACAGCCTCTGTCGCTGTGCTGATGAAAGAGCATGATGAACCATTCGACGTCTAGTAACTTCAAACAGTTTGGAAAACACCTAAAACATGGAGTGATTCGTTAGAATGACTTAGAGTGCCTTGAAGTTAGAGTTTAAGACTACAAGAATTTGAGACTTGGTAGGTTTCTCACCTTCCTGGGACTCCTCTGAAGCAAAACAAAAGAGAAATGCAAAGAAATTTAGACAAGGTTTGTTGAAACTGCACAGATCTTCTCTGACTAGTGATCACCTTACCTCAACTACACTGAAAATAATTTTACACACTTCAGATTCTTTATTTAACTGGTTTTTGTAATAATGGCATTTCTAGAACCCTAGAATCAATGCTGTAGAGAAGATAAATATTTTACAGAAGAACACATTGTACAACTATTGAGATCATATTGCAGAAAATTAATGATGGTCCAAAATCTCTAGGTAATATTTTTAAAATAGTGAGGTTGTGATAGCTTTTAATCCATCTTCTATTAGAAAACACCAAAGAAACATGAAGTGAGATTTTTTTAAGAGGTCAAAATTTAAGTCTAACAAATATCCAACCACAAGCCCACAAGTGAACTTCCAAATCAGATCTGAAAATACAGAGCATTTCTCTAAAGAGTAAATACAAAATCAAAATTAATAAAGTGGTTCACATTATAATACATAATGTCAACATCCAATTAACTTTCTTCAAAAGATGATTGGCTTCTTCAGTCTTTGATTTTAAAGACTAAAGAAACATGGGACTTCATATCGTGTATCTTCAAATAAGCCCAATATTTCATCGGCCAAAAGTATCATCTGAAAATACCTATTATACTGTCCATCAGTAACAAGTGCAGCTTTTAGTCTGGTCCTTTACATGATGCTCAATTATTTCACAATGACCATTTTAATGACAACATCCATATATGGAATTTTCTGCACATGGTCGATTCCAGCGCATGGCTGGCAGATACATAATACGGCTTTCCTTAGTAGATACATGCTGAGGAAGAATTCACAGACTGACTCTGAATTCTGGTTTGAGGTAAGAGATTATGATTGAAATTGATTCTTTGCTTGTTGAGTTTGGCTTGTTCATTAGTAATTTCCACAGTACAGAGGTCAAACAGTTTCTTTGGTTTAAGAAATCCCTATAGGATGCTTCCTTGCAGTACACACACACATCAGTAAATTATCACTATCTTCATTGAAGGTAACGAAGATCTGTCTACCATCCAATATTTTTCCTGGAATATAAGTGCCTTGCTTCTTGCCAGTATTAGTAAGAAACTTCTTTTGCTTTCCTGAAGCACTACACTTCCAAAATTTCTTTTCCTTACCTTCATGAATATTTTACTGATTATACTGTCTTTTTTCTAAGAGATTCTGGCCTTGCTCACTGTCTGGTATAATCAAGCCTAAGACTAGGAATCTATCCAGAGGATATTATAGATTAGGCTAACCAAAATATATTATAATTATGACTTTAAAGGAAAAAACCTTCAATTCATTCTTTATATACAGATTTTACAACCAAACAAAAGAGAAAACAGTCTTCTGATATTCCTCACATAAAGGAAAAGTAGGTATGCAAATACTAAGGTGGTAAAAAAAAAAAAAAAAAAAAATCACAGGGATAATGAGATTAGTCACTGAAAAACCAAAGGATAGATACCAACCTGTTCCCTTAGTGTTTCAGCAATCTGATCAATCAGTGTTCCAATTTCTCTGAACCCCCCAGAGTATTTAACATATGCCCAAGTACAAAGAGACGTCAGTGCCAACCCCATTACAGGGTTACACAAGACAGCTATAGAGTTTAGGCCAATGAAGCCGGTCAGTCCTGAGATTACATACATGGCAAACATGACCGCAAACAGTGTGGCAGGGGTACAAGCAGCATAGAAGATATTTTTGCCGTCACGGCGCTTTATAAAATTTGCATAGGTTTCTTCAATTTCAGCCACAAGCTGGTCCTGAGAACGACGACAGAACTTATTTCCACCCATTTTCTTTACAGAACGAAACTGCATAATCGCCATTTGACTGGCTATCAAAGGCACCCTGGGTATCCATTAGCAGCACAGCCACTTTTGTTCCACTAGGTCTGTCAATTACAAATACTGCATTCCAGACTTGTATGCTAGTTGTTTCTCTCTCGCAACCACCTCGCCATGTAAAGCCAGTCAATGGTTCATTGTTTCCACCAAGACAAATCTGGGAATCCTAGGGAGGTCAGGGACTAAACATGATTAGTCCGGGTGCTTGGGTTGCCGAACCACCGCTGGGGCTCTACCTCCGCGCTGCCTCGTCCTCCTCCGCCATCTTGTACCGATTTAAAATCAACTCCCCACCCGGGATTCTTACAATTATTGCTTCTTGGATGCTACCCTCACTTTGCCTAGCCATTTATTTAAGCTGAGGAAATAAAGTAATTTCAGGTATCCACACATTTCTCAAAGTATTATTTGTGAAATTCTCCCTTCCAACAAATCTTTATGATGCTGCTTTCATAGAAAGCACCAGAAGTTTTCCTAGATATCCCATCATGCTAGCAATCCATCTTATTAAAAAAAAAATTTAGTAAAGAAATAGTATCTCATTTGATCTGAAAAATGCTTTCAATTTTCAGCAAAATAGAGCTTCAAAAAATCAATATTATATTAGCTCTGTGTTTAAGAAGAATAAATGAAGGAATCAAACATAATAACACTAGCCACAAAAAATAAGGAAGAAAAGACAATTACACAAGATCAAACTTTCTGGTTAGATATAGAATTCCCAACAACAAAATTAATCTTTCTGTTATTATTTAATACACCTCCATTTTGAAAAATGAGATTTAAAAGGCTTGGTCACACATGAGTAAAAATTATGCTTATAATCAAACCAGTAGATTAAAGCCAACTTAGTTGATAAAGGAAAGAGCTTTTTTAAAAAAAGTTTCAAAACTTTTAGTATTCCATTAAGAAGTTTTCTATCTGATCATTTTTAATAGCTTATTGGAAGATTTTTATTTTATGAAGGTGAAATGGAAGTGCTGGTCATATCTACCGCCTTAAAAATCTTCCCAATAATATAAAGAGAGGTCAAACTAGAATGCCAAATAAGATTTCAGCTTTTTTTCTCCTTAAAGTATGCTTTCTGAATCTGTTCCTATTACATGGTCCAGTACAACTGCTGGGCAGTTGTGCTGATATTGAAGGACTCCTGTCTTCCTAAGTCTCAATATTTGCAACAAGATACTATCACTCATCCTTTAGTGATGGTGTTGCAGCCTACCAGAAATAACCCAAATGGCACTCTTGGGAGAACGGATGAAGCAAGTTTTATTATGCACGGGCCCAGAGGAGAGTTAAATCTCCAAAAACCCTGAGCCCCCTTTTCTGATTTTCATAAGTTTATACAGGTACACTAAGCAGGCAAATTCCTGAGCAAGTGGGCAGGTGGGGTTACAAAAGCAAAGAAGCTAGGTTAGTTTATCTTTCTAAAAGCAGAAGGCCATTAGGGAGGGAAAAGAGTCATTATCTGTATAGAGTTGTAGATTTCAATTCAAAGGGGCAACCTGGAGTGCTTATCTTCCTGATGTGGATTCCAAGGAGAAAAGAGCAGGATGGAGGGGAGAGAGAGGCTAGGGACCCTGGGGAGTTTATTTTCTTGAAGCTGTGGGTTTCTGCTGAGGGCGGGGTTGGGGGGGTCCCTGCGCTTCCCTTATCAAGGGGTCAGATGATTTTTTTTTTTTTGGTGCAGCCCCTAAAAATAATTTTCTCCCAGTTTTTTTTTTTAACAATAATTTGACCATGAATGGGGATTTCGAGACTTCAGTAGAGGAAGTGGCTGCAGATGTGATAGAAATACCAAGCAAACTAGAATTAGAAGAGGAGCCTGAAAATATAACTGGATTACTGCAATCTCATCATAAAACTTGAGTGGATGAGGGTTGCTTCTTATGGATGAGCAAAGAAAGTGGTTTCGTGAGATGAAACCTGGTGAAGATGTGAATATAGGTGAAATGACAACAAAGGGTTTAAAATATTACATAAACTTAGTTGATAAAGCAGTCATAGGTATTGAGAGGATTGACTCTAATTTTGAAAGTTCTACTTTGGGTAAAATGCTGTCAGACAGCATCACATGCTATAGAGAAATCTTTTGTGAAGAGAAGAGTCAATCAATGCAGCAAACATCATTGTTTTCTTATTTTAAGAAATTGCCACAGACACCCAAACATTTTTAAATGACCACCACCCTGATCAGTCAGCAGTCATGAACATCAAGGCAAAACCCTACACCAGCAAAAAGATTAGGACTTGCTGAAGCCTCAGAGAATGGTTAGCATTTTTTAGCAATAATTTTTTTAAATTAAGGTATTTACATATTTTAGATAATGCTATTGCACACTTTAATAGACTACAGTATAATATAAATATAACTTTTATATGGGAAACCAAAAAATTCTATGACTTGCTTTATTGAGATATTCGCTTTACTGTAGTGGTTTGGACCTTGACCCATAATATCTCTGAGGTATGCCTGTACAGGATGTAACATGAGTGAAAAAAAAAAAAAATCTTAGTTCTTTTAAAAGTGAGAAGACTTATAAAGGGGGCAGAAGAGCCATGTGTAGGGAAACTATAAATGAGTCTAACTCTGTTACCCTGCGGAGCAAAAATTCCAAAGTAAGGCATACTGACAGGGTGCCAAATTCCTGAGCTTGTCCACTCTGCTTATAGTTTCTGGATGCCTCTAGAGCCCACAGAAGCCTCACTATCTGAGGCAATATTTACTGTGCCAGTCAATGAGATCCTGCTGAGAATTGAATAAGCATAACCTCTGGAATGACATCCAGACTTAATTTGAAATCTCTTAGCCATAAAAATTCATTTGTATTTAATATTTTCCTCTTTTGGTCAAGGTCTTTTACCAGATGCATTGCTAGTTGGCCCTTGGTAATAAACGTTTGTTGCCTGAGAGGTTCATCCCTGGGAGTCATGTCCCATGCTGGGGGGGAAAGAAATGCATTTACATGGTGAGTTTGGCTTAGAGAGAGGCCACATTTGAGCAACAAGGAAGTTTTCAGGAGGTGACTCTTAGGCAACTTATAATACTAGGCTAAGTTTTAATTTCACAAGAAAGGTTCATAAGTACAACCATCAATATCAAGGGTGTGGCGCAATGGTCTCTCTTCCTTCACTAGGCACTGCTCACGTACTCAGGGGATTCTTGCCATTCTATTAGAGAATATAGTAGGACTCCTGAGGATGGAAATTCAATATTCTTTCTGTTATTGTGTTGGTCTCCACCACTGAGACAACACCCCATGAACACCTGAACATAGTCATTTAAACATATAATTAGCACTATACTTGTTAAATATATGTCCCAGAGTCTTAAATCTTTGTTCTGTTCATGTGCTAGTTGAGCCCTGAATCTCAGCAGAGTTGCAACACCTACTCTACAGTTCATTGGACTCACCCAGGACCACTAACAAGGAGATGATGATGGACAACACCCATCCCAAGGAACAGAGAGTGTCTGCAACTGCAAGCAAAATAGCCCCATCCATCTGCCCCATGGTATCTAAGCCCCCTCTCAATTAAAAACAGGGTGGGCATCACCATCCCAAAATCCTCAAGATTGGGAAATGAACAATAGACTAAATTAGACTTATTATTCTTCTATTATGGACATTATTATTCTAGCAAAAGAACTTTTATCATTGCTATAAAGACAGTGACCACCAGAAGTTCTGAGGGGGGAGAGAGAGGGAAAAATAGGTGTAACATGAGGCATTTTCAGGACATTGAAATTGTCCTGCATGACATTGCACTGATGGATACAGGCCATTAAACATTTTTACATAACCTATAAAATTGTGTGGGGCAGAGTGTAAACTATAATGTAAACTATAGTCCATGGTTAGTAGCAATGCGTCAATATGTTTTCATCAATTGTTACAAATGTACCACACTAATGAAAGATGTTGTTAATGTGGGAAAGTGTGGGAGGGAGAGGGAATGGAGCATATGAGAATCCCCAATTTTTTTTGAGGTACTGGGGCCAGGGTTTGAAGCCAGGACCTCATATGTGGGAAGCCAGGGTTCAACAACTGAGCCACATTGGCTCCCCTGAGTTTGCTTTTTCATTTGTTTGCTTCTTTGTTTGTTTTTAGGATGACCAGGAACTGAACCCAGAACCTTCCATGTGGGAAGCAGGTGCTCACTGCTTTAGCCACATCCACTTCCTCCCCATATTTTTATGTAACATTTATGTAACATTTATGTAATCCAAAGCTTCTTTAAAAATAAAATAAAATAATTTAAAAAGTGAGAAGACTTGATTCTCTTAAACAATCTGGGCCATGAAAAAGTGAACAAGAAATTACTCTAAGACCCAGAATCTTTGTCTTCTAGGCCAATTATTCAGAAGGTAAAGGGAAAACTTTTACATTTTATTAAGCATGGACCAATAATCCAAGAAAATTTGTCATTTTAACAGAAAAGAATTCTAGTTTTACTCTAGTATATTATTTGAAAATAAAGTTCTTCTAAAAAAAACTTTATAAATAAATCCATTAAATCTCACCCAGTTTTGACCATAAGAAATAAAGCTTCTTTTTCAAATTTTCTGTAACTCTTCACATCCATTTAAGTTTATCCTACACTTTCCTCTTTCTCATTCTACAGCAACTAGTCATTTAATTTAGGACAGAACCACTCTTTTTCCTTAACAAAAACATATTTTTCCTGCATACCTTACATAATAACTTAGAATAAGCTTTAAGTTATCAAAAGATCTTGGAATATATCTTCAAGCTGACATCCTACAAAACACAATTACTGTTGAAATAAAGTTTTTTCAGAATAATGACTCGATATGACTAAATGCAGACTTACAATATTTGATCCTCTTAAAGAGCTAGTAAATGTAACACTAGCTTATTTGATCAATAGACCTATAAATCTTTAGGAAGTAGAATCAAAATGTATGCTTGAATTGTACCTAATACCAATCACTCAGAAAGCATAGCTGTTTTTATTAAACCAACAATATAGTCTCATTTTCCAGACTTGAATTTTTTAAACATTTGGGGTTAGTTTTTACAAAAGAATATTTCATTTTAAACATTGTAAATATTATAAGTTTAGTTTATTTAATTTGTGGGATTTTAGAAGGATTTAATTTATGTAAGTACTTATTTATCTCTAAGCCATTTAGAATAGAGCTCCTTTAAGGGATTTCATAAGTTAATTTGGTAATACCATCCAGAGGTAAAAAAATATACATATATAACATGCATAGTCTACACTTCCCAAACTTAGCTTGGAAATCTCCTCAGATAAATATCCAAGTTCATCACTTGCAAGTTCTACCTTCCATCCAACATCAGAACCTAATTTCAACAAGTTCTCTGCCACTTTATAAAATGGATCTCCTTTCTCCAGCTTCCAATAACACATTCATCATTTACTTCTAAGGCCTCATTGGAAGTACATTTAATGCCCATTTTCCTACCAACAGTCTTTTCAAGGAAATCTAGGCTTTTGCTATCAAGCATCTCAAAATTCTCCCATACTCTATCCAATACCCAATTCCAAAGCCACTTTCTTATTTTTAGGTATTTGTCATAGCAGCAACCCACTTCTGGTAACAAAAACTAATTTGGTTTTTGCCAGACTGCTATGATTAATACCACAAATTGGTTTTGGCTTAAACAACAAGAACTTATCGACTCACGGTTTCAGAGACCAGAAGTCCAAATCAAGGTGTGTTCATGAGACCATGCTTTCTCCCGAGGTCAGTAGACTTTTGGCACTGGTTTGCTGGCAATCCTTGGATCCCTTGGCTTTCCCAGCACATAGAGGAGTCCTCTCCTTTCTCTTCCAGATTCCCCTGAGTTCAGGCTTCAGGCTCTCCCAGTGGCTTTCTCTAACTATGTCTAAATTTCTCCTACATATAAAAGCCTCCAGTGATGCAGATTAAGGTCCATCCTCATTCGGTTGAGCCACAACTTAATTAAAAATAACATTTTCAAAAAGTTCTATATAAAATGGGTTCACACACACAGGGACACGAATTAAAATTAAAAACATGTCTAAATTGGTGTTCATAGTTCAACTTAATGCAACTAGTTTCTTAGAACTGTTTTAACAAAGAACCACACACTATGTGGATTAATATGACAGAAATTTATCCTCATAGTTCTGGAGTCTAGATGTTTGAATCCAAGGTGTTGACAGACCCATGTTCCCTGGGAAGGCCCTAGGGAAGAATTCTTCCTTGCCTCTTCCAGCTTCTGGTGGTTGCCAGAAATATTTGGCATTCCCTGGCTTGGGGCAGTGATCAAGAGTATTGTCCTTTCTCTTGACCAAGCCACCAGCTGTGAGTCTGCAGAGAAAAACAACTCAGACTGCAGGGGGAAAAAAATAAAAGACAATTTCAGACAATTGATTGTAAATATCAATCTCACCCCTAACTTCCCTCTTACCTCTCCCTCTCAGTAAGGCTGTCCAAGAGCCTGAGAGACTCCTAACTAGGCAATTCCTTATCTCCCTCCTCCTTCTTCTATAGCTTACAGACTTCAGGCAGACTACTTACCACAAAGGAAAGCATTCAGAACAAAGAGGTCCTAATAGCAACCTCAGTAAATCACTCACCCATCTCAGTGATAACCAACACACACCCTCCACCACCGCCTGCCACTGCCTTACTATTACTAACCCTTAAAAAGCTTGCTGCCCTTTGTTTCCACAGATTTCAGTCCTACTCTCTCTCTCCTGATATAACAGCTCATCCCCCTCCCAAAAACTTGTCATTCTTGCCTGTTGAACAGTTTCCAGTTCGGTTTTTTCTTTGACAGCAGCTTATCTCCACTTGACCATCTTCCCTCTGTGTCTGTTTGTCTGTCTCTAAGTAAATTTATTTTTCTTCTTATAAGGACACCAGTCATATTGGATTAAGAACCACCCTAACCCAGAATGTCCTCATTTTAACTACTTATATCTGCAAAGACCCTTTTTCCAAATAAAGTCATATTCACCAGGTTCAGGTGTACACGAATTTTGGGGATACTCTATTCAACCCCAAACTCTAATCTAGATAAAGAATGAGGCTAATGTGGTCAAAATTTTATTACAATGAGGGAAATTCTATAAGGCAAGATCATTTCCATGTTGCTTTGGACTCAATGTACTATCAATTGTTATCAAAATTCTGTGCAGTATAAATAATAGAAAAATACTGTTATTGTGGTTTCCTTACATCAAAATAATCTTAATGAAAGTATCTTTTTTTCAATGTGTTTGATGAAGAAAGGAAAGATAAATTCAAATTTACTTATATCACTGAGTAGCTTTCATATTCCCATGTACCCATGGCCTGAGTTTCTCAAGTTAGTATACAAGTACACCACAAGATACACAATTCATGAAGCAACAAGATAACCATATACGTACCTGGTACGTAAGTGTTCCTGGAACACCTCAAAACAGAAAATTTTCTATGAAAACAGATATATTTTGAAGTAGATTGAACAAACTTCATGATATTTTAAGGTAAAAGTCTAGACTTCAAATGGCTACTGATGGGGCAATGTAGGTCACATTCCCGGGAATTAGGGGCCATGTGGTATGGTTTAGAAGGACTTGAGCTCTTCTTGCAATTTTCTTACTCCTTCCTCCTGAGCCAGGGAAAATCAAAATAATTAATGCTAAAATTTGAGGGAAAATCTCAGATTAAGCATGACTATAAAACTGCTAATTTTATTGTCTGTAATATATATATATATATGTATGTATGTATGTATGTATGTATAAAATCTATGTAAAAACAAGAAATATCTTCTAGCCTCTTTCTCCAACTATACTGCTGTCCCTAAGCCCTCATATATGACAATCTAGAGAAGCCCTGCTCTCAGAACTCCTGGGGTACACATTTACTTACCTCTACAGAAAAAAAAAATTAAGCAGAAAAAAATAAGGGGCATGACCCAAGACTAGAGGATCTTCAAGGGCAAGGGATCTATCTGACTCCTCTGTGTATTCCCAGGACTAACATGGTGACTGAACTCAATGGATCTTTTCCTCTCTTCTTTCTACTTAAATATCCCCATCCCAAAGCAAAACTCAAATCCGTTTCCAAACATTTCACAAAACAAAAGCTTATACAAGAAGATCTTGAAGTCCAATATTTTCCTTTCTTACTGGCTTTTCCAAGTCAAAACTCTCCTAACAATTTGTCACTTCAAGAAGCTACAGTGTCATAGATTAGTTCAACGTTAATTGGTAGCCCCAGAATTTCCATGTCAGAGAGGCTTTGGTGTAGCATTCTAGTTAGATGTGGAAGGTGGGGGGCTAGGATAAAAGTCTTGAATTTGCATTATCATAGTAAGCATATTATTCTTACTTAGAGGCTCTGCCTCTCGGGGGTGGGGTTGTGTGACCACAAATATAAATTTATAGTACTGTTTTAGTTTCCTTGGCAGCTCAAGGAAATACCATGCAAAGAGTCAGCTTAAACAGTGGGAATTTATTAGCTCACAGTTTTAAAGCTAAAAGAAAATCCAAATCAAGGTATTAACAAGGTGATATTTTCTCCCCAGACTAGAAGCCAGGGATCCTTGGTCCTTAGCTTGTTACATGGCAAGGTACACGGTGACATCTCTTCATCTCCGCTTCTCTTTTGGGTTCTGCTCATTTTCATCTTCTGGATGTTCTCTCTGTGGCTTTATCTCTCTCTGTGTCTGAATTTCACTCTGCTTGTAAAGGACTCCAGTAATAGGATTAAGATGCATTATGATTGAGGTGGGCCACACCCTAACTGAAGTAACCTCATCAAAAAGGTCCTACTCACAATGGGTTCACACCCACAGGAATGGATTAGGTTTAAGAACATGTTTTTCCAGGATACATACAGCTAAAAACCACCACAAATACTTGAGAATATAATATAAATGATAAATTTTTATAAGTTACTTGAAAAGCCAGTCATTTAGAAGAAAGTCATTATGGAAAAGGAAGCCTAAATGGAATTAAAAGGATTTCCCTCCCCCCAAAGTATCTAAACTTCTATTAAAATTTAAATAGCATACGACTTAGAATTAAAAACTTCAAATTTTTAAACAAAAATTGCTCGAGTAAAAGTGAACCTTTTAGTATTTTTTATTTAAAATAAGTCATTGAAATTAAAAAAATAAAATAAAACTACTCACAGTTCTAGTTTTCATTGTCTATCTTGTTGCCAATGTAAAGTTGTCCTTGCACGCACATAGACTATACCTACATATATACAAATTTAAGAATAAATGAACTGTTTAATTCCTATGATGCCATGTAAAAAGATTGTCAATACTGTGTTAGATTGTTCATAACTCTAGAAACATGAATTGGAACATGAAGAGGCACAAAGTAATGGACACTCAGCACTATTGTGAAAGCATACTTATATATGCCAGAATTATTTGCATTCATGCTATCACAGAGAAATAATTTTATAGATTAATTAATTTATATTTTCTCTTAAGTAAGCATTTCTGTCTCTCAAATCATTCTTGCCCGCTACAGCAATATTTTTATATCTGCAATCACACAAGTTATGGAATTCCTGAATCCTACCTCCTCAAAGTCACTGGCACCCCCAGTCATTTGTGCAAAATATAGATTTACATGAATATCTTAAGTATTCCCAGGTGGTAATACAATTTCCACGTGTTAGTAAAGAGTCTTTAGTATGTCTCACAGCAAAATAAAGTAAACCACAAATTCCTAACTAGCCTGAATGAATGAATGAATGAATGATTGAATAAATGAATGAATAAATAAAATGCAATTTTAGCTACTTTTATGTAAGCTCTGTCCTAACATACTATAAATTAGGAGAAAAATTAAAGAAAATCCATTCCCAGGGCTTTGTGAAGTGACTCTTACACATGCAGAAGTTAAATATGATATGCAAAGATTAGCCAAGCTTTACTAAATAAAAAGATTAGAATCCAGAGCAAAAAAAGACTGCAATTAAAAATTAATATTATGAAATTTTATTTCATAAAGAAAGAACCCAAGAACTCAGTGAAAATTCAGAATTCACTCCAAATGTCCAGTTATACTCAATTCTCTTCTCTCTTGATATTACTGTTATAGCTGATGAAACAAAGTTTATCACTATGACTCTACTTATTGTTTTAATCATCCATATTCCCAAAGGTTGTATTTGTCATGCAAACTAGGCATCATAGAGCTTTAAAAGAAATTATAGCCCTAAGATAGAAGCAGTCTCATAGTCTCATATCTGATTACTGGCTGGCTGATGAGACATCTAAGCACTGGGTCACTTTAGATCACCTAGTATAAAACCCCCTCTGGGTGAAAAAACTGAAGCCAAAAGTGGTTAAGTATTTTCCACTTGTATTAGCTCTAGCCTACTCACAGGAGGGTGAAAGGAAATGAATTAATTACTGAGCACCCATTTTCAGCTACGCATCTTGCATTCGTGATATAACTTCTTTTTAAACGTCTACTCTCTGAGGTAGGTAATATATTCCCCATTTCTCAGATGAGGAAACGGAGGCTTGATTTCTTAGGTTTCCCAAGTTTAGTTGTTCATGTGTGAATAAAATTGTCTCTTTCTGTGTGTGTGTGTGTGTGTGTGTTTCTGCTTTGTATTAAAACACTGAAAATGTGAACAACTAAAACCATTTGGAATAAAATATGACTACCATTCAAGCATTCAACTACCATTTGGTATCAGAATGCCAATAAATGAGTTACCTGCTGTAGCAGAGTTTCTATTGGGCAATATCAAAAAGACTGCACCACGTTACTGCTTTGGTAGATAACAGCAGGGTACAGATGATATGAGCCATGAGACATAGGTTGCAACATGTTCTTTCTGCAGTAAAAGCACATTCCAACTGTGGAACATATTCATATTTGGAGATAGAAAGCAAAATGAAAGCCATAAACTATCCTTAAAATCAGAGATATTCATTCCTCTTCCCACTTTCCCTGTTATTCTTGGCACTTGGATGGAGCTGCTGAGTGAACAATATATTTCAAGTGCATAAAATTAAGATGTTCTTAGCTGGTGCAGCAGAGATATATAAACAAAAATAGAAAGAAAGATTGAAGAAATAATTTAGAATAAAACTAATGATTAAAATATTCTACCTATTTTTCCTTAATTTGTTCTTAGGGAAATAACTGCTTTCCTATTACTGCAGGCCAGAGAAATGGTATAGTCATATATGCACTTTCACATCTGATTAAAATCATAGTATTTTAATGATTTTACTGTCCAATCAGCTTTAGTCCCTCTCTTTATAGGTAGTAAAATTGAGGCCTGATGGAATGAAAAGGAAGTTATAGAATGAGATCTTTGTGCATGTATAGTCAAAGACAGTGTACTTTCATGCTTTTTAACTTTGGACATGGCCAGGTTTCTTGGTTTAGTCAATAGAAAGGAACAGATATGACATTGTACTAGTTCCAAGCCTAGATGCTTGGAGGCCTTGCATATTTCTGCTTGCACTCTCATATCTCTGCAATTACCATGAGAAGAATTTGCCCCACTGGTCCACTGGTCCAAGGAGTATGAGAGACATGGGAGGCCTACCCACAGATGTGAAGCTTGAAGCAAAGCCTCCCAGCTGGACCCAACCTAGATCAGAAAATCCCGCAGATGATGTATTAGTCAGCCAAAGGGGCATTGATGAAAAGTACCAGAAATCTGTTGGCTTTTACAAAGGGTATTTATTTGGGGTAGAAGCTTACAGTTACAAGGCCCTAAAGAGTCCAACTGAAGGTACCATAAGAGGTACTTTCTCACGCAAAGTCTGTTGCGACGTGTTGACGCAAGATGGCTGGCAATGTCTGCAAGGGTTCAGCCTTCCTCCTTCCTCTTAAGATTCTGTGGTCCCACCTTCTTCCAGTCTTAGCTGTAGGCTGGCATAGGGATCATCTTTCTTCCTCTGGGGCTCATTTCTTTCAGGGCTGAGCTGCTCTGTTCTCTTCACAAGGTCAGCTGTAAACCATCAAGCTCATCTCTCTCCCCAGGGCCACAGGATCCTCTCTGTATCTTCTCTGTGTATCCACTTGTCTTTG
>JAQZBX010058273.1:0-17782 GCA_029593785.1 Cabassous unicinctus
AAAATGGATTTAAAAAAAAAAAAGCTTAGTAGAAGGTGGATCATGTAAAGGTTGTTGACCCAGAGAAAACCTCTCAGAGTATCCAATTAAGAGCCACACTGGATAAAGATGCCAGTCTTTAGTCAAGCCTCCTTGAGGAAGTGGCAATGGGGGATTTGCATCGTGCAGCACACAAGATTTCTTTAAAAAGCCTCTTTAGGTATATTTCTCCTCTTTCCAAATTTCCATTTCTCAGTACAACTGTTCAAAATGTCTTTCCCCATCTTACCTGACTCTCTCTGTAGGTTTTCCCCAACTTCTGGATTTTTTTCAGCTTGTACCTCTTGGTCTTTTCTTGTGCAAAGAAATTTGACCTCCCTTGGCTTCTCTGAATGTATCCTGCTTAGATACTGGTAGAAGGGAGAAACTGTTTGATTTTTAGACTTTGTTTTTTTCAATCTGCTCTTACATTTGTAAATTTGGGAATAAAAAGTCCAATCCAAGTGGCCTCGGGTCTTGATTTTTGCAAAATAGAAACAATTTTTAAATTATTTACCAGAACTCTGAAGACTATGCTGGGAGCCATCCTCTTAGGGCAAGGGATGAGCTCCTCCCATGCAGCCTCTAGGACAGACACCTCCACATTTCCCTCCTTTGTCCTCCAGGCCACTGCTTGGTCCAGGTGTCCTACTGCAGGCCAGAAGCAAGATCCCTGGGCAGGGGGTTGACATATGTGCACTCTTGGGGAATCCACTCAACTTCTCTGCAACTCAGTGTGAATTCTACCAGATCTCCTCAAAGGCCACAGCAAACTCCAGAACGTAATAAATGTAGGCAGCAGACAGAAAGTATAAGAAAGAACCAGGAAAGGCCTTGACTCATCTGACAAACAGGAACCCAGCTCGGGGGTCTTTGCAACTTCTTTGTCAACACTGATCATGTGGTTTGCCTTGACTCGTCAGCGTTTCTTTGCTGAGGATTTGCTTGAGAAGTTGCTTGAGCTCTGGTGTGGGTTCAATTGTGCCCTCCAAAAAGATATGCTGATTAGGACTGTACAACACAACCTGTGAGCCCTAATGTAAACTGCAGACTATAATTAATAATACAATTACAATAATATGCTTTCATCAATTGTAAAAAATGTACCACACTAATGCAAGGTGGCAATAATAGAGGCGGTGGGGGTGTATGGGAATGCTGCATTTTCTGCACGATTTTCCTATAAACGTATAACTTCTCTAATGGCATATATACTACTATATATTGTTGAAGTTCCAACCCCCCGTATCTCAGGATGGAATTTATTTGAAAATAGGGTCATTGCAGATGGAATTAGTTAAGATGAGGTCAAACTGGATTAAGGTGGGCTTTAGTCTTATGTAACTGGAATCTTTACCAGAAAAGGGAAATTCAGACACACAGGCAGACATTGGCGAGAAGATGGCCATGTGACAACAGAGGCTGAGACTGGAGCCACGAAACCATGAGCCACGGAATGCCAAGGATGGCTGGCCACCACCAGCAGCTAGAGGAGGCAAGGAAGGGTTCAGAAAGCAAGAAACAGCGAAACCTTGATTTTGGCCTGGCCCCATCAAAAACTTGATTTTGGACTTCTGGTGCCCAGAACAGACAGACAATACATTTCTATAGTTTTAAGCCACTCAGTGGCATTTTATGACTGCAGCGCTAGGAAACTCAGACAAACTCCCAGCACTGCAAAAGAGCCTACTGAACTCAATAGCCACTTGACCCACCTGCACCAGCCAAGCTGAAACCATCAGCAGAGAAACCGCAAACCCTGCCATCAGGCTAACTCACACCGAAAGGCCAAGGAACCTATAGAATTAGACTTGTCGTGACCTGACACCTCAAAGGTGGCCAGGGGATTTGCTGTTCTCAATTGTTGAAGACCTAGAATTCTAAATAGCCTGTCATTATCAATTCATTGGGTATTCGTTGTAATTATCCCACCTGTAATGAATTCATTGGGTATTAATTTCAACGTCCTATATTTAGTACTTTCATAAGAATTATCAAATGATTCAGCATTAATTAATCTATCTTTACAATGAAATGCTAACAATTAATCCATATTACTCAGATCCTTAAGCCACTGCCAGAGCTTTTATTATAATTATTATTATTTATGAACTGTGCAAGATATCTTCTAATGTTTGCATGCACAGGTTTCCCCCAACATTCCCTTCCTCTATCTATACATCACTGCTGCCCTGCCAAATAGATATGTCTAATCAATACACCAGTGTCCTTATCTCTAAAGATGTCACCTTGTGTTTGCAGCTGTTAGCCCATCATTACACGTAAAGATTTCTGAGCTGCTTCTGTAGCAGTGAAACGTATCACATTTTTACATCACATTCATCTCAAGGACCATCCAGATAGGAAAAACATCAGGATCTTTTCTATTAAACTATGAAAACATCCTCCTGCTTGCTTACCGCATCTTATCACAGAGGAGTCGGTTCACCAATAAACAAGATCATACATTTAAATGTGAAAATTAGCATGAGATTACTTGCAGGGGAATGATATTTTAAGTCATGTAAATTCATACGCGTATACATGGTATATATCACCTCAAATATCCTGGTGAAAAGTGATAAATGAAAAATAATCCAGATATTTGCCATAGTGCAACCAGATACCTGATGTTATAAATTCACAGCCCGTCAGTTCTCTGGTGCAAATGGGAATGGTGAGAGACAAAGCACACCACTGCTAGAGAATGATCTTCAGAACAGAAACACAAAATGGTGAATCATTGCAGGCTGACACTCCCTGAACTTGACCTTAAAGACCCCAACAGCAAAAGATAGTTATTTTTAGATGGGTCAACACTATGAACTTAAATTTATGTAGGTAGGGGCTTGAGACATAAACCCAAAGCAAAGGTGACATACATATATAATTTTGAATTAGACAACTCATTTTATTCATTTTATTCATAATTCTGCTCCAATTTTTGACATTTGATTAGTCATTTTCCTATTCAATTCCCCAAATCCCAAGAGCAAATCTCTAATGTCTACTGAACTCCTTTTTATCCCATGGTGTGTTTGTGTGTGTAACACAACTTAACACAGGGCCCTGCATGGTTCATAGTAAAATACAAGAATCACATTAATGCACATTCTCATTGGCTTTTATCAGGAAGACAGTATGAACCTCCTTGAGATAATTTTTGTCCCATTCTTGGGGCATGACAGTATGATGTATTCGCTCTATCAATGCTCATTTCCTTCATACATTCTTTGCCCTATTGGAACAGGCACAAGATGATGGTAATCTTATGAAAACTCAAACATGATTTGTTTATTACTGAAAATTTATTTAAATAAACCACAACCCGTATTCATTATTAACCTCACAGATTTTTAAAGGGGCACTAGTAACATTCCCTGAGTTTTTTTGTTTTTGTTTTAATTCTACTGAGCTTCAGGAAAAAAACCCTCATAAAAGGTGTTTCTTTCCTCCACTTCTCTGCTGCCTTCTCATCTCTTTTGGGATTCAGGTGGAGTTTTATCCACCCCTCTACAAAAAAAGATTTTAGGGCTTTCTTTAGGACTCCAATGCTACAGTGAGGTATGCTAGAAAATAAATACAGATGCTCTTTGTCAGTGAGATTGAATTCTCATGATTTGACTTGGTTTTGAAATGTTGCTAACATGGAGTGATAACTCAAACCCAACTAAAGGTTGTAGCTGATTCCTCTTCTCTGCTATAGCAAATCCATGACACACAATAGAGTTAGATGCTTTACTTAGGGTGTTCTTCAGAAAGCAAGCAAGTTTAGCTTCTGTGGGGTCGTTACCAGCACCATATGGGATACGCTCAACACCCATTAGATCCAGCGAAGAATTGAACATTTGACCAAGAGCTCCCTGGAGAAAACAGCTGCATTGATGAAAAAGAATAATCAGGCAAGTCCTAAAAAAGCATTTATTGATGAGCTTCACCTTTCAAGTGCATGAGCTAAACACTCACTGGAGCCTTCCATCTTGGGTGACAAATACAGGGACATCAATACCTCCAGGATCAAGTTTGCAGGGCCACAGAGCTGAACTCTGAGCAAAATTCCGTTAAGGGTTTGTAAGAGAGACACCTAAGGCACTGCCTTTATGGAGTGTTTAGTTTGTCAGCAGGAAAGTTCTTTTTGTGTCAAGATATATGAAGCAAAAGAGAAGACTGTTGCGTCCATGATAAACCACGCCTTACACATGGCAATGGTGCTACATAGAGTTCAGGGCCACGACAGTGGTTTAGCAAGGAGTCAGTGGATACGTTAGGCAGCATGGAGACATCCAGGTACCTTATTTAGCGCACTGTGGAGAGCTTCACCAACTCATACTGCAATTCCAGTAAGGTGAGCCTCGGGCTTTCCGTAATAATGCAAGTCATCTGGGAATACTGAAATATACAGATGACTGAATCGATGTTCTCGCCTCTCCTGTAGGTATTTTGGTGTCAGCTATCACACACCTTAGTCACTTTGTTTCTGGTTTCCTCCATAATAGATTGAGACAAAGAGATTAAGGACTGAGTTTGGGGAGCTAGTTCATGCCTGTGTTTCTTTGCCAGCTCCTTAAACCTAAGAGACAGAAAAAAAATCTGATAAATGACTGTACTCAGACTGGAGCTGGAAAGCCATAGAATTCAGGGGGACAGACAAAGGTGCAGAGGGGGACCTCCAGAACAGGACACTCAGATCAGCTCAAGGGCTGAATGGTGAAGTCTTGCAGAACTTTAACAGAATGCAGAGCAATTCACACAGGGACACATCTCTGACCAATGAGAGCCTAACGATAATACTAACCACGACACGCCCAGGATACCTAGAAGAGCTGGTCTTTGGTGAACAAGTGAAGGATAGGTGATTTCACCGGAATTTTAACATCCTGGTAAGGGAGTCTTCGGTTTTTCCTCATGCCACTGAGCAAACAGGAAGAACATGGACTTTTTGGTATTAAAAGTAAGCTCAGTCCCAAGACTACCTAGCGCCATCCCGACTGCATTTTCTGAATCAAATGAGGAATATTACTTCGTTTTGACCCTGTGTAGACGACAAAATGGCCCAAAAGTCTCCAGAGATTTGAAACGCAAAATGTGCAAAAGACCTATCAAATATGTGCTTTTAAAGCTGGCAACTTTTTTCTTCCAATTCTTTTCTGTACAAACATCTGAAGAAAATGTTGAGAAACTATGGGAAACGGTGGTATAAGGTAGGGGGAAAGGCTTGCTTATAAAGAGAGTTGCTTTGGAGGATGAGAAAAATACATTAAAAACATCGTTTGAACCATGGGATTCTGTGAAGTAGGTTTTAAATTTTAAGAAGTGGCTATATCATCTCATTTGAACTTAATGACAGTGGATTTATTGTCACTGTCTTCCTGAGAAAGCACAAAATAAACTCAAGCAAAAGCCTAAAACACCATCTGTTGCTATGTTGCAATGTCTGAGGGGCTGGCTGATATATAGCAAGCACTCTTACACACATAAATATCCAACTCTGCACCTAAAGGAGAAAAGGAACTTCCCGGGTGCTTCTTGGGATGCTTGCATTCTTGTATTCTTAAAAATGTGGGAAAGCGTGTAAGTGGTGCACTTATTTAATTTGCCAAAGCCAGGTCAATTAAAGGAAGGAGTTGGTGGAGGTTGAAATAAGGAATATTTTAATGCGTTTGGGGGGGGTGGGGCAGGAGGGGAGGGGCTCTCCTTCTTAAACACACACAGCTATTTGATAGTTGTTTATTTGCTAGACCATAGTTAAATTGAATGTCAATTTAAACCAGCCCGGAAGACTATCTCTGGCTTGCAATTTCCTCTACCACACCAAAATCTGACTCCTTTTCAGACAGGAGAAAGAGAACAGAGTTCCCCAGAAATAAAGTGCTAGAAACAAAACCAAAAACCTATCATAACACATGGCAAAATGCGGCATTGTCCTTGTCTCGGGGACCTTTTGGCACCACCAGCCACTGACGTTAAACACTGTCCTCTTCAAAGACCAGTGTGCATGAGCAAAGAGTGGCTTTTGGTAGTGAAAGAATTGCTTCCCAGATATGTCAGGTAGATAGCACTTTGATTAGATCTTCTGGGCTTTAATAAAGAAAAATAGGAGCAGCAGAACTCTGTTGGCTTTGCTGCAGAACAGAAGACTCCTTCAGCCCCATAGCAAATCTCTCTGGGTTGTGCCTGCGAGATCGAGCTGACCCACAATGACAAAGCCCAAGGGAGCAGTTAGCACACTCGCTGAAGGTCCGTCCTGCCTAGGATTTGTAAAGTGGCATGTCGCCAGCGTGCGACGCGGCCACCCGGGCTCCCAGCCCGGCTCCCCGGACCTCAGAGAGGCCGCCGGCTTGAGGGCTCCTGGAGGCGGTGCCCAAGGCAGCCGGTAGGTGGCGCAAATAACCGTCCGCTCAGCCACGCTGAGCCGCGAGTGTCTTCAGACCGCGAGGAAGGCAAGGATTTTTGATTCATAAAAAAACGTAAATTCTACTTGATGAACAATAATAATAAAGGAAATTGACTACTGGGCACCATAGACATGAATTTTTAAAGCCCCGAAATCGAGTTATTTGAGATTATTTAATTTAATTTACTAAATGTGAATAACTGTGCCTTGTAATGGTGCAAGGCAGGGGCGTTTAGGTTTTATTGCGTCTAAATGCTTCTCTTTCGGGTGATTGCACTGCGTTGCGTGTTCGCCAGAGAACTCTGTCCCCGTCTCCAAGCTGTGTAAACAAATTGAGGAGAGAATAATTACACATTGTGAGAAAGGTAGGGAGAATCTGTGGAGGGTAGAGGGAGAGTCACAGCTACAAAATCCCCCCTCCCCGTTTCAGGTAATAAATTACCTCAAAAGTAGTTTACCCCTGTTAAAGACTTTATTAACATAAGCACTCATCTAAACCTAAGCTAAGCATTTTCCAGGTGCTTCTTGAAGCAGAATCCCTATCTCGGAATAAAGCAAATAAATAAAATCTATAGCAGTTGATAGTTACATTCACATCTAAATTTTTAAAGTTGATGAAGGTACATTTCCATTAGCTTCTCAACTGACAAATGAGGGCACTGAGAAATCTAGAAATTCTGTTCGTCTTTGGGTCAAAGAAAATTTCCACAGGCAGGTGTAAAAAGCCCTTTTATTAAATTGCAGCGCCCACATTCTCCTTAATGAGCTGCCGCACAACCATTGTATGTTTACATGAGTGTGTGTATATCTGCATAAGCAGTGGGAGTTGCATACACACATATAGCGATCCAAATATCCATGAGTGTGTACACGTATATGGGTATATACACTGTCTGTGTACCACTCCCCTATTGTTTTCAGTGTAACTGATTTTGGCACCAGCTCTTTAGCACTTTGGAAGGGCCTTCATTAGCACTGGGATAGTATCCAAAAAGAATCCAGAAAAATCAACACATGGCTGCTCTTGTTCTCACGATAAATGACAGCTTTGGTGGAAAACAACAACAGTCAAGAAGCAAAACAAAAACCAAAAAGCAACAAGAGTAGCAGTAACAGGAATAGAGGCAGACATCGCCAAGACTAATTTTTTTTTTCGTTTATTTATTCAATTTTCACAACTGTCTTCTTTTGCCACTAAGCCTCTGGGTACTTTCACACAATGAAAAATATAAATAGTGAAACTATATGAAGAATCCTAAGAAAAAAACAACCACCATGTGGGCTTCTGTCTCTTTGTGGATGCAAACATGCTACCTGGCTCTATGATCTAAGCCACCCATTGAACTGTACCAGCCACCAAGTCAAAGGCTGTCCAGTGACGCTTCTATACCAGGCATCCACAATTCTTTGGAAGCAGGGTTCTGAAGAGATGATCCTTTCTTGGAAAACAGACTTTTCCTAATTACCTGGAAGTCTCATCTTGAAACCGTTAATAAGAACCCATGGGTGGTTCTGATGCCACAAGAATGTGTAGAGAAAGCAGTGATTTCTAAACTAGATAAGTGCCCAATATTATCCAGTCTTTGGGTATATGTGCATATGCACTCACATCCATGGATAATAAATCAGACTTTGGGGAAAAGCCCTAACCAAAGTATGGAAGACATTAACTCAAAGGGTTAATTCCTTCGCATTTCAGCTATCAAAACCCCAGTGGAAAATTAAAGTGACCCTGGCCCTTTAAAGCCTGTCGCTCTGCCCTGGAGACAGGCCATGGGGAGAAAAACCCCATGGGGTCTTGAAAAGAGACGCTGTTGTGCCCTTCAAGGCTGCTCCTTTGGCCCATTGCCTTCCTTTCCTCAGTTTCTCAGATTTTGCATAAGTTGTTTGTATTGGAGGGTTATGAAATTTTCCAAGAGAACGGAAAAAAAGGGATGCGGAAGCAGTAAAATAATTTTTTAAAAGAGGGGAGGAAAGCAAGTGCAGACTGCTTTCTACGCTCGTGGTTTTGACCCAGTTTCTTCAGAGCAGGACAAGGATGAGTGTAACAAGTATGAGAACAAACCTTTATGGGGAGCCCTGCACAGCGCTGGTGAAGAGACTCTTAAGGAGAAGACAACTGGACATGAATAGGTGACAAGAGAAGCATCGAAAGAGTCAAATCTTAAGTATTAAAATATCCTCGAGATTTGACTCTGGACTAATTCAAAACACAGGAACAGCTTGAGAATGTGGATCATGGCAGAGTGGAAGCAAAGCATCTTCAAATTCATTCCACAGATATTTATGAAGTGCCTCTGAAGAGACAGACATTGTGGAACTCACTAAAAAGGCAAAATGTCTTCACAAAGACTGTCTTACTTAGAGACATGACCACCACGTTGTCTGGCTTCAAACACAGCCCATACAGTCCTCTAACACAGGAGGCAGGGGCGAAAAATCTTATGAATCTGTAATTGTGGAGTGAGTGGACATTGAACCCTAGAATTCAATTTCCTTTCCCTAAGGCGGAGTATGCCTAGCCAGCACCATAAAATGTCCTACTATCTTTGCCTGGTCACCATAGGATTGTCTGGATGGAGTGACAGGCAAAATGTGCACCCTCTCAAGGGCTAACCCATTATTCCAAACCATAGCTGAAGTATCTATTGACAACAGTTCGCCTTTATCAATGGCTCCATTTCAGCCTAATGCTGATGATTGTTACGAATAAGCAAATATCATTTCATGTTTGACAGAATTGTCTCACTCACCAACGAGGACCAAAAAGCAAATTGAAAGGTTTTCAAAAGGAGGAGAGTTTCCAGGGAGAACTGGGGCTACTTCTCAACAGCCTATTTAATAACGCTTCTCTCTTTCTTTCCCCGCCCCCCCGCCCCCGCCACAAGATGAGGATAGAAGCAGCTTAGTGCTTGGCAGGGAGACCAGCTTCAACACTCTCTATATTTACTTATTTATTGGCAGTTTGGAAGGAAGCCACCATTTATGGTCCTTCATTCCCAAATAGAGGGAGCAATGATTCCTGCCAACAACGTCTCCAAGCCACCTGACTGGCCTCTCTCTGCACCAGCCAAGAGGGGAGTGGGTCCAAGACATTAATTGTTGGCCACCATGTTTATAACACATTTAACGTTGCCTCTCTACTAAAAGGCCCCAACTGGAAGAAGACAGTGGGGCTGCAAGCTCCCCTGACATGGTTTAGCTGTCACGGGAGCAAGCTTTTAGAGAGGCAGACTCTGACCATATTCACCCCCAGTCCCACACCACCACCATGGGTAAGCTCTTATTGGTGCTCAGTTTGGAAGGTGCAAATGGAGTGTGATGCAAAGACCTTGGAGAGGTTCCCAAAGAGTCTTGTTTTGACATGGTTGATGAAAGGTTTGGGAAAATTGTCCTTCTGAGCAGAGCCCAAATAAACTGGGGTTCGTTTTAAGGGAGCAAAGAGAGAAAGCTAAGATGGGGATGTGGGGTCTTGCAACAGTCTTTAAAATGATACCGGGAGAGTGAGATTGTCTTGGAATGAGAGTAAAGAGCTGTTCTCAACTTCCAGCACAACTAGAAAAAGAGAAATCTGAAAATATTAGAGCTGGGTAGCTCTTTCCCTTTAATGACAGAAGATGAAGTTTATTTTTCTGGGAGAGATTCTAGAAACAGGACCTCTTGCTTCACATGGAGTGCTGTACTCCACACCTGGCTGACCCTTCTGGATTAGTTCAGACATTATTGGAAGCACAGACACATGTCACTAAAGTTATTCACTCACTCCTCAGGTTAAATTCTAGACCAAGATAAGCAAGTTTGTTCAGTCAGGAGCACAATACATCCCTTGCCGGTAGCAGAAACCTCCTTTAATTCTTACAATGCAATAATAACTCTTGTATGGGATGCCTATTATATTGCTTTAAAAAGCAAACTGACTTTATGAATAGGGGGTACAGGCAAAGTTAGACCAGTCCAAGGCACTGTAGTTTTATTAAGTACTAGAAAAAGCTTAGTTATGAAACCCAGAGAACTTTCTTGAAGCTGCAGCTTCCCAGGTTGCCCACAATTATAGGCAATTTCACAGGAAGCAAGTTGTGGACACACCATGTAAGTTATTAAAGCTTAGCCGGTCCCCACTACTGCTGCAGCATGAAATTTCCCGTATGCTCCACAACCTCCAAATTCAGAGCAAAATTGTCACCAGCTGTGCTTTCCATTCACCTTCTCTAATGCAAGTGAGGAGCGAAACATCCTCGATGATAATGTGGCCAGAGGAAAATTTAGGTACGCCTTCTCCACTGAGAGTTAGTCAAAGTTGATTTCAACCTCAAAGTTGATTTCGCTGTCAGAGATGCCAACTGCTCTTCTCCATGTTGGATTCTCAAGGATGTCCTGTTTATCCCAGAGAGTGTAATAATGAAATTGGACTGTAGGTTAAGATTCTAGGACTATATACACTCAAGATATGGAGCATAGGTCAAGACTCTCGGAAAATATACTATCCAGTGCTACAGAAATGATGTGACATATTTTCAGTTCCTGAAACTCCTTGTTGTCCTTTTCACTCTGTGTCTTTGCACATTCTTCCCTGGGCTAGGTATATATATCCATTCCCCAACCCATCTTCCACCTGGCCAACTCATACTCATACTCCAAAACCCGATACAAAATTTCTGAGTGAAATCTTCAAATATCCCCAAGAATTAGGCACTCCTTCTTTGGTGATTCTATATATAAAATTATATATATATATACACACACATACACACACATACATACATACACACATAAACACACACATATGTATCATCATATTAAATTGTAAGAAACAGTAAGGAGGAGGGGAAATAACATGGGCTTTGGGGTCAGAAATAAAAGACTGCACATGCCAACTCTTCCGTTTACAAGCTCTGTGTCCTTGAGCAAATTACCCAATCTTCCTGATCTTTGGTGCAATTCCATCAATAAAAAGGGGGTGATGATGCATGCCTTAGAAGATTCTTGGGAGATGAAGATGAAGTGAGATGGGCATAGAAAGCACTGGGCATGATGCCTAACTCTTAGGCGAGACTCCGTAAATGAGCCCCCTGCCCTTTCTCTTGCTTTTTCCCTCCAAAGGCAAAAACCTGCTTTTCATCTTTGTGTCCTCAGCATCGAACACAAAAACCTTGATTGAACACACCAGGGACTCTATGCATGCAAGGAATGTGATGAGTGGACAAACAAGGGCCAATTTTTAATTCACAGCTTGTCAGGCCCAGAAAGGGACCCTAAACTGATGGTGACCGAGCAGATGATATGCTAAAGAAAGTCCAGAGATCGGAAGTCACAGGGCCCAGATGGGCTGCCTCCTCTCCTACTGCCATCCCGGGGCTCCCGCACCCTTGCTCCCCACCAGCACGGCCTGACCTGCTTCTGAGTGCTGTAGCCCAGAGCCACCTGGGCCTTTCGGGGCAGCACCCCTGGATCTGGAGACCAGGACCCGGCCTCTTGGCTGCTTTACTAGGAGCCGTGTCCAGCTATTATTGGTTAAGGGCATTTTCTCATCATGCACAACTAAGATGGCTTCATTCAAATTGGAAATGATGGATGATTAATGGGCACAAGAAAACGTGTTGTGCAACATTCAGAAAGGACGCAAATGACAAAACATGTTGCCTTCTGGATCGGCAGGGAAATGGCTTAGAGCTGAACACACCCAGCTTCTTGCACCTTGGATTCTGGCTGGAAGGTTTTATGGCATTTAGCAGCATTGTGCGAAGGCACCCACGGCATACCATAACTCTTGCAAAACAGCATTTTCTTGTGCTAATGGCAAGTGAATCAGAAACACATGGATTTAATTTCCTTCAAAATACCCACGGGTATAAAAATCAATGCGGGAAAAGTCATTTGGCGAACTACAGTGAGGGCTTTTCTGAGCCCAAAAATTGTGAGAAATTGTTGGAGATGGCTGCCGAAACCCAAACTCCCACCAGGCTCTCCCCTCCCCACGCGCCATCCTGGCCTAATGCGACGTGAAACTCCGGCTGTCTTTTTGGAGCGCGGCAGGTGCTTGCTGTGTGCTACCTTCATGGCTGCCATCTCTGCAGATTTCCTGCTTTCTGCGATTAGTTCATTCGCTCAGCCTCTCCCCACCGCACAGCCGTCAGGGAGATCTCGTTTTGGCAGCAGATCGGGAACCCTGCCTGAAAGTTGATAGAGGTTGAGCTATTTGCAGAAATAATGCTTTCCAGACGTACTAAACAGTCCCCCTCTTTCCAGATGGAGTGGCATTAGTGTTGCTTCCAGCCATTTCCTCACCTTCTGGTATACTTGTCAGTTCTCCCATATGTACCGCGAGCCTTCCGTATTCTGGGGAATCTCGGAAAACCGCTCAGACCCTCAGCTTCTCACCACTTGGACGCACAAATGCACACGCACGTGCAAGCACTCACACACACATTTATACTCAAGTATACACATACAGCTTTCTTCCTCCCCACCTCCTGGGAGTCAACTTAGACTTTCTGCAAGAGCTAGTCACTGAATGTGATAGTTTAGCAGCTCAGAGAATTGGGGAGCATGAACACTTGGGGCATGGAAGTCCTTTGCTTTGGTGATGTTTTGACCATCCATAGTCACCAGGGATATTGCCATCCACGTTGTCTTTGGGTGGCAGCTAGTTAGAAATGTCCAAGGGAGCCCTGGACAAAGAGGCTACTCCCTGGCCCAAGATAAACTTCTTAAGAACTGGGCTAAGGGAAGCAGATGTGGCTCAATCGATAGGGCTCCTGTTTACCATGTGGGAGGCCCCGGGTTCGCTTCCCGGGGCCTCCTGGTGAAGGCAAGCCAGCCCGCGCGGTGCGGTGAGCTGACGCAGCCGGACGACCCAACAAAGGGAGACAAGCAGACACAGAAAAACACACAGCAAATGGACACAGCGAGCACAAGCATCGGGGGGGGATAAATAAATAAATAAAATCTTAAAAAAAAAAAAAAAAGAACTGGGCTAAGCCTCTTCATGTTACAGCCCATACATTAGACACTTTGAACTGTGGGACCCATAAAGCCCATCCACGTGCTATTTCCTTATTGCCCAGCTTGCCACATTTTACTAATGGTTTAAATATGCTTGGGCCAGAAATCAGATACTGGAAGCAGGTCATGTTGGAGATGCTTCCCAGCTCTGCAATTCAGGAGTCCTGATATTACCTCCACACATTCAAGCCTTCAATCTCCTGTCCAGTGGGAGCATTACACTCCATGGGTGGAGTCCAATACAGAAGCCATCACATTTTCCCTTTCTTTTTTTTTAATTTTAAAAAATTGTTTACAAGCACTCTCCTTCTCCCAGTAACCTAGTTTAATATGCGTTCTAGCTCTGCACTTTTGCTATTCGTAGACATCTCTTATAAGTGATATCTAACAATTTTTGTCCTTGTGTGCCTTGCTTATATCACCGAGCATAATGTTGTCAAGGTCCTTCCATGTTGCAGCATGTCTAATAACTTCATTCTTCCTTGTGAACAAATACTATCCCATTGTGTATGTGTGTGTGTACCAATTTTGTTTAGCCGTTCATTTGTTGGTGGACACTTGGATTGTTTCCAACTTTTAGCTATTGTGAATAATGCTACTCTAAACACTGGTGTACAAGTATCTGTTGACAACTCTGTTTTCACTCTTTGGGTATATACCTAGAAGTGGGACTACCGGGCCATATAGTAATTCTGTATCGAACTTTTTGAGGAACCGCCATATTGTCTTCCCCATTTTCCATTCCCATCAACAATGTACTAGAGTTCCAATTTCTTCGCATCCTCTCCAACCATCCGCATTTTTTCTACCAATAAATATCTTTGCTTTGCCATTCAGTCTCCTTTTCTATTTCCAATTTCCCTCCTGAAGGTGACTTACCTTTTTATTCAGGGGATCGTGGGCAGGGGGGGCATATTATACGACTGTGCCATGCTTACCTCTCTCCATTGCTCAATTTAGCTGACTTTTGTCCTTGAAAGTGTTCAAGATGGACAAAAATATGCTCTTCAAAAATATGAAAAGATCTGACCTGCTTCTTCTCCTACAGAGGAAAGACTAGTGTGCCCTCAAGTGAGTTAGGCAGTTGGAGTTAGCTTCTGAGGAGAGCCTGGCTTTGACCCCTGAAAGCTACTATATAGTGTGAAAATCAGGGCCAGCAGCTAAGCTCGATGACAAAACACCATTATGACAAGATAAATCAGAGAAAATCCATTTCAAAAATACAAAACACTGGAGGCAAACTGATACCTTCCTCTTCAGTTCAACTCTGTTCAATTATTACCAGAATCAGTTACTGCTAGGAGTTAAGGGCAAAGCATCTGGAGCCAGACTGCCCAAGTTAGACTTTTAGCTCTGTGTGCCTCTGGATGAGTTAACCTCTTTGTGCCTCAGTTATCTCATCTGTAAGGTGGGCCTATGTTGAGTCCCTGCCTCATAGGGTCATTGCAAGGAGTAAATGCGATCCACCATAGAGTGCTTAGAACAAATTGGCATAGAGAAAGTATAAGCGCAGGCTTGTAACCAAAACAAGCATTTTCTTTCTAATTCTGGAAACTTTACTTCCTATCACCTACCCTGCTTTCAGGGACTTTGGGGGCTTGAAAAGATTGATGATTGTGGGCCATTGTTTTCTTTTCCTTGTTGTATGAGTTAAATCACTGATGGTCAGGCTTGCTCCTGCAGGGGTGTGGCCCTCCCTGATGAGCTACTTCTAGAAAATACTGTCCTGGTCATATTAGAGAAGACTTCACACTTTCTACCCCAAATTTTTGATCCCCACATTTTTTGATCTTGCCAAAATGACCAAGATAAGCTCGTTTTGCAAATGTTGTTCCCAACTGTGATGATGTCCTTCCAATCACGACAAAAGCAACCCTAGCAATCAAATAATTGCTTCATTGAGTAACCGTGCCTCCCCTGCCCCAACCTGATGAAGTCTTAATATGCCTTGTAGCTTTCTCACTCAAAGCTCTGCAATTTTTGCCACATGTCTCTTTAAAAGCCCCAAACATCTTTTTGATCATTCAGAACACTTAAAAATGACAACAAAAGGCTTTTTACAAGTTACAGCAATTTCTCTCCACATTTCAAAGGGCATTCTGTTACTTGATGGAGGTGTTATGTGCAGTTTGAGAGTGCAAATCAATCGCCCCATAGTAATTCTCCTGATACCTACACGCTTTAATTTCTGGAAATCCCAAAGAGCAAAATATTACCCTACCTAATTCTTTCTGTTACTGCTGTTGTGAAAAGGGAATGAAATGTGTTAGGCACCACCCAGCAACACTGGCTTTTGATTGCATTGCTTGACCTGCTCATTAAAGCAGGTACAGGGTGCAGAGCGGAAGGGAGGGCTTTCCATTTAGCCTGGGAGAGGAGTAACAAGTTGATCAGCAAGACAAACCACCAGCTCCGGGAGAGGGAATACCTTAAACAATTCCATCAACATTGATTTACTTTAACCAGGTGATATTTTAATGAGCCAAGCCGGGTGCTCCCTGAATGTCATGACTTCTCAAACTAAGATAGCAGGCCAGCTTTAAAAGGAAAAAAAAAGAAAGAAAGAAAGAAAGAAAGGAAAAAAAAAAAAAAAACACTTTAAAAAAAAAACCAGAGTTGACACTTGCAGATGAGTCTAATTCCCTTTGTCTTGTGGACATGCACCGTGTTGGGAGAGCTCCAAGGTGCATCAAGTTGATTTTTGCTGTCATCAGAACTGACCCTCTGTCTCCCAGGAGGCCCCTGGCTTGTCTGGTACAATGACAGGGAAAGGAGCCAAGCTTCGGCTCCGGGGCCTCAGATGTGTGGCACAACAGGCTACATCCGAGCTTACAGAGGGCAGCTGGATCCCATGAATTTTTAAAGCGAAACAACTGATTTTGGACGGGTGGAGTGGGTAGGGGGAGATATTCTTACTTCTTTTCCCCCTGTGAAGTCCCCATGGAAGAAATCCTCGGGACCAGCATGTTGATTTTGGCATCGGCACACACGCAGTCCTCTGTTCTGAAGATGAGCTGACACGTGCAGATTTGCAGAGCAGCCATTTCAAAAGGTTAATTAAATATTACCATTGTTTTCCAAGCTATGAATGTATGTGTTCCTATTTCTTCACGGGAAAGACTTCTCCCCACTCAAAATTCAGGGTTTGCAGTTGCTAACCAGTCCTTTCCTCTTTTTCAAACCCGGAAGGAAGATGATCTAGGGACCCAGGGGAGAGAGAAGAAGGAGAGAGATGCAGAAACACCCAAAGCGAGAGGAAAACTGTGGTTCAGAGCCGGGGAAGGCAGGCCTGCAGCAGGCATTGTCTCTAGTTGCCCGCGAAACACATTCCCTGCTCCAGCTGGGGATCAGAACCATGTCCTTCAAAGAAGGTTCTCTAAAGGGGCCAGGAAGGAAACCTCTGCTATTTCCGCTGTTATTGATTTGCTGACATACTTGACTGCCTTGGCACTCAGGAACGCTGCGAGTCTCGGCCTCCAGGGGGTCGGGGTGAGGGTCAGGATGTGGGTCGGTCAAATGCCAGCAAGGCTGGAGGAGCAAGTTCTACTCTGCAACGTCTGTCCCCTGCCAGCCCCAAACGGCATGTTGCCGTCCCTGTCTGGGATGTCTAGAGGTCGGTAGGATGAGGACCACAAGTGCAATGGAAGGGTGATTCCAAGATGGAGCACAAGGGATAATTGAGACAAGAGGTCACCTAGAGGACAAAGTTCCCTCCGGCAGGAAGTGCCACCCTCTGCGACTGAAGTTTACAAGAATCCTTGACCACGCGGGAGCACAGCAGTCTGCAGGAAATCTCTCCCGACAACTCATCTTCCAGGGTGAGCGGGACATGTTTTGTTTGCAAAGTAATAATGCCTCCCTAGATGAGGGGAGGAAGCAGCTAAGCTAAAGTATAATGAATGGAAAACAAAATGTGTCCGGTCGAGAAGGGTAAGGAACAGAACGAAGACAGGTGGTGATGGAGTGGCAAGGGCGGGGTGGGGGCTGGCATGGATGGGAGGAGGCAGGGGGCAGGGCAGCACTGAGTTGGGTCATGGGTAAAGGTAGAAGAGTGTTCAAGCAAACCTGGGCAGGACACTTATCCCAAAAGAGCTGGCTTCCCCACCCCATCCATATAAACGTTGTGCCATCTGTAATCCCAACATCAGAGAACCAAAAGGGCATGCTGTATGGAATTTACAGATGCAGACTCTGCAGACAGAAAGATCTGGGTTCAAAGCCCATCTCCACCACTCTCTGGCTGGATTTCCTTAACGTTCCTGATTTCCTAATGTTTCCATTTTCCATCCTCAAAACAAATAAGCATTGCTATAGCATGAGGTTGTTAAAACAATAAAATGGAAGGAAAAAAAAAAAAGACTATGTAAA
>JAQZBX010058274.1:0-17779 GCA_029593785.1 Cabassous unicinctus
TAATAAAGGAAACTCTGAAGTAAAGCTTGAATATGAAAATTGAAGCATACATTCAAGGGAAAAGAAAAGTACTGGATAATAAATATTAAACTTTATCCCAGTAAAGTTATTGAAATGATGTTTAAAAAAAAATATGAGTACCTCAGTGGACCATATTTCTTTTGCAACTCACAAGCAAGTCACACAAAAGTTTTTGGAAAATTTTAGATTGTTCTGACTCTTGTCCATAGCAACATTCAATTCCAGGAAAAGGTGCAACATTACCTCCAAAGTTCTGAGGGGAAAAGGAGAGTTACTCAAAGATTTTGTACCCATTCAGGTGGTCCTTCAGGAATAAAACCAACTGGCTGTGCCTACAAGGCATGGAAAAGTGGCACCTTAGCACTTAATTGCCATCATTTCCCTTAAGCAATCCAAACACTTGTTCCAAGTGAAAAAGTGGGGTTGACACGCAAATACAGTCTAAGGACAAGTTACCTACCTTTTCTCCCAAACAGATTGCCAACTCCAAACTCCACAGAAACCAAAATTCTAGAGGTGTCACTTATAAATGCAAAAGCCAAACATTCTCAAATATGCAAGAACTCAAGGAATAATGCTGGATAATCAAGTTTCATTAAACAAAATGATAATTAAATGAAGAAGCTTTTGTCAAATGACTAGTCATAAATGTTGAATCTATTTATAAAGCTATAAGTAGCTGAGCTTCTGGAGCTGAACTGCCTGCATTTGCGTCCTGGCTATATTACTTATTAGCTGAGTAACCTTGGTCAAGTTCCTTAACTTCTCCATGCCTCAGTTTTCTCACCTGTAAAACAGGGATGATAACAACAGCATGTACCTTATAAGATTGTTGTAAAGATTAAACAAAATAAATAAATGCTTGAAACAGTGCTTATTATTTGTAAATGCTCTAGGAAAAAAGGAAACAATATAATGTAAATATTATTAACCTTGACTAAATTTAACACTAAATTGACTATTAAAAGTTGAAATACAGAGATAAGTAAGTAGCAGTAAATGTAAGTTTGATCATTTCTTCACCTACTATTACCTGGCATCATTGGAGAGGGACAATGCCACAGTGATACAAGCATGGACACTGGAGTCAGAACTCTTAGTTGCAAATAATTGCTCTTCTGCTTACTAACTGTGGCCTCGGGAAATCTGCTTAACTCACATGTGCCCTAGTTTCTTCACCTGTAAAACTGGAGTACTATCAGCCCTTAAGTCACAGAGCTTTGGAAGAATCAATTAAGTTCCTTTGCACATTGATTGACACATAGGATTTGCCTAATAAATTCTAGCTTTTCCTGGGTTGCTCATGCAACCTGTTCTAAATTGCAGGAAGAAACCACTTCCACATTATGTTATGAGAGATGATATGGAAACACATGGCATTGCTTTGGAGTCAGACAAGGCCCAGAGTTGGAGTACTACCTCTTCCTGGTCCCTGCATCCTCCACTTTTCTACATACCTGCATCTTGGTAGCCTAGTCCACCCGATATACAACATTTGATGATAGATAAGAAAGCTAAGTCTAGAAATGTTAAGTGTCTGACCAAGGCCACACAGATAGCTGAAGGCAAAAAGAATGTTTCAACCCCAGGTCTTTTGGCACCTAAACTCTTTCCAATGCACAAAAATGGCATTTGTAAACCAGTCCCTTAAATATTTAAGGCTTAATGACCGAATATGGTGGAGATGTATCAACATTATAAATTCAACTGCATTTTCTCAATTCAATTCACTTCCCTATAATACAAATTCCTCTTTCTGAAAACCACCAATAATAAGAAAAAAATTTAGCTTAAGATGTACATGTTTACCATGTGCAAGCCACTACCTATATGATATGCCTATATCATTTTGTTTTTCCCAGTTAATCTCAGAGAAAGCTTGTAATCCTGCTCAACAGAGTGCTCTGGGCAGACAATGCCTTTCAAGTGGAATTGGCCCTCGAAGTGAAAATGTTTTGACATCATGAGCATCTTATCAACCTCTTCCTTAATGTAAAGACCTGATCAGGGACAATCTCTCTCATCTCTTTACTAACATTTGTCTTTTGTTTACCTGGAGATGTTATAAATATGTAAACATGATACAAATCAATAAGAGAAAGCTTCTGTCCATTTTAAATGTCCTTAACAATTTCATCAAAATTATTTAAAAAGAAAAACATAGTCTATTAAGGCCCAAGTTTTACTCTTGCTCTACTGGACCAATTCAGAAAGTCAAAGAGAGTAGTTACAAACCCATCAGATTTATAGAATTTCTCCAAGAAAATAATTTATCATCTCTGAAAGAATGATTTTAAATCCTCCAAACCAGAGGGGAAATTATTTTACTAAAGGGAAGAGCTTTCCAAAGAAACCTAGATATGATGTTTTTATCTGAATTTCTGCTAAGTTGTTCACTGAAGGGCAATTTGCATACGTATCTGCTCTGCTGCATAGCATTGCCAGTATTGGCTGGGTACCATCTCTGTACCTAACATCACCTCCCTTGAGGTATGGAACCAAAATAAATCCCTGTCCCATGCAAACAATACCATTTGGGACAAAATAATCTTCTCTTTTTCTTTACTAACGAATGCTGAGACAAACAAAAAACTTAGTTGTTTGTTCCTTGAAATAATTGTTCCTGGAAAATAAGGCTCAACTTAATAGCTTTATTTATCAAGACTAATAGTTTATTCATCAAAACTAACATCAAGATCCATATCTCACTGTGTCATCAACTCAAAGCTCTTATTTTATAACCTTTGCCCAATCTCAACCAGTTATTCCACTTTGAAACATCCTCTTTAAAATTACCTGGCCCGGACACTAAAACCCTATGGATATCTCACCCCAACTTCCCATTTTGAGACACAGTTCAGACTCCATCAAGGGCTGGCTTTGCTTGACCAATAAATTTTCTAGTGGCATTTGGGGAGTTATTTGACACAGTGAATCCCCACCAAAACTCTCTGAGAAGTAGATATATGAAGTTCTGAGAAGTCCAGAAACTTGCCCAAATTTCATATGTAAATAAATGGTAGCTCGAGGATCTAAACTTAAGTCTACTGAAAAATAGAAACTCATTCATTCACTGATTGATTCATTTTTTCAACAAATTCTTAGTCACTATCCATTAAGTCTTGGCTCACCAACAGGGAACAAGGCAAAAATTTTAATGCTTTTATGAAACTTTAATTCTGTTAGAGATATGAAAAAAATGAATAAAAAGTGAAGAATAAATAATATAATTTTTGACAATAAGAAACGCTACAAAGAAAATCAAGAAGTAGTGAAAGACTTCTAATCTAGATAGGGAAATCAGGGTGGTCTTCTCTGAAGAGGTGACATTGGGACAGATGTGAATAATAGGAAGGAACCAACCATTTGGGGAAGTGTTCTCCAGGCAGAGGGAGCAGCAAATGCAAATGTTCTGAGGCCAAACTAAGAATCAAAAAGAAATTGAGTAAGAGGAAGGCAGGGGTCTTATCCTGGAGTTTATATTTTAATCTGAGTGGGATGGGAAGCAAGCAAGAGGATAATAGCAGTAGGAAAGATAAGACAGGTTCACATAAGGGGCACATTTTGAAAGGAGACCATGAATATTGGATGATAGATGGATGAAAGATTGGTTATCAATGGGTTGCCTCTTGCTCCAAGTACGCTCTCCATTTTCCCTCTTGTGAAACTGGAAAATTTTCTCCTTGCCAGCAAGCGTAAGGCTAATCAGTTCAAGTTGCTGGAGAGACACTGGAGGAGGAAGAGCCATTTTTTCCATGCTCTGGTCTATGATCTCTCTCTCTCAGCAACCTCTTCAAACATAGTGGCCTGCAGTGCAGGGCACCTCCCCAAGGGCAGCTTTCCTCTGCACCCCAGACAGCAGGTTCCAAGCATAAACCCTTTAGATAATTTCTCTCCATAGACAACTTTCTCAGGCAACCCTGTGGGTGGCTTCCCAAAGAGTTCCACCAGCACAGCACCTCAGCTAAGGTCTCAGTTATCCAGTGGGTCCCCACTCCACCCTCCCCAATAAGGTCTGAATTTTAGCCTGAGCAAATGGGTAAAAACTGGTGCAACTACTGAGATGGGGAAGGCAGCTGAGGGGAAGAAATCAAATATTCTGCTCTGGATGAGTTAAATGAAAACTGCTTATTGTACGTGGAAGTTTCAATTTAGCAGTTGGATATGCATGGCTGGAATCTAAGAGAAAAAAGGCTTGAGATATAAAATGGGGGTGGGAGGCAGGGATAAGTCTGAAGAAAGCATTTAAAGCCACAGAACTGAATGGGGTCTTTTGGGGGAAGCGCAGAGAAAGGCAGGAAGATTGCTGAGGGTGGAGCCATGTGGCGCTCTAACATTTTAGAGGCTGGGAAGAGGAAAAGAAACAGCAAAGAGCTGAAAGAAAGAAGAAAACCAAGAGTGGGTGGCATTTTAATTATTAAATGAAGAAAGTATTTCAATAAAAAAGGGAATTAATGCTTAAATTGTACAGAGTTTCTATTTGGGGCTGATGGAAAAGTTTTGTAGATGGATGATGGTGATGGTAGCACAATAGTGTGAATATAATTAACAGCACTCAATTAAATATTTGAATGGGGTTAAAAGGGGACATTTCAGGTTGTATATATGTTACTAGATTAAAATTTTAAAAGACATAGGACTGTACAACACAAACAGTGAACCCTGATGGAAACTGACTATAGTTAATAACTTAATTAGAAAAATGTTCTTTCATCTACAGTAACAAATGTACCACCTAATGCAAGGTGTAAAAAATAAGCTGGTATATAGGAACTCTGTATTTTACGCATGATTTTTCTGTAAATCTAACAACTTCTTTCATCAAGAAAAGAGATTGATCACCTGTATCGCATCTTACTTTGAGATTACGATGAGGACTCATAATCAACCTTTGGATATGCAAATTGTTCTCATTAATGACCTTGACAAGATTGATGTGGTGGAATGAGGGACAAGAAAACCATGAGAAGAGTCCAGGGAAAGAGTGGGATATGAGGAAGAGGAAATATAATTTGGACGATTCTTACTTTTCTTACAGAAAATGTACAGAAGAAAGCAAAGCAACGACATTTATTAGAAAATATGGAGTATAGGGGATATTTTGTTGTTGTTGCTTCTACAACGTATTTTACACTGATGTGGATGGTTCAGAAGGAAAGGGAGATGATAATGCTGCAGGAAAATGAGGGCACAGCTACAGAAGCAAAGTCCTTGAGCAGACAAAAGGGAATGGGATCAGAGAGCAAATAGAGTTTGGCACAATGGATATTTACATACCAACAGGCACAATTTGATTTTATAATTTTGGAGCATTTTAATTTTTAAAAAATCATTTACACTGATCCTTTATGCCAGTGCCTTATATTTTAAATATCTTGAAAGATTTTATGGCTTCAAAGTATCACTGTAGAGAAAATCCATGTATATTATGTGCTAGAGTTGCTCTGATCATTTCCATTTAGCTTGATAAATCTGAATCAAATATGTGAATGCTCATATTTTCTAATAACTCTCTATGACTTTCCTGGGCAGGCTGGATATTATCTTGGCCTTCTGTGAACTTACCCACAATACAGCATACCACATTTTCTGTCAGGTCTTTTTAAAAACATTCAAACTGACCAATTGAAATCAACTTTGCTTTGATATGTATAAATAACAATTAAAGTGTGGTTTTTCTTAATCTCTTGGTAGCTATAAATAATATCTATCAATAATAATTAATAAAAATTCCAAGATATCATGTCAGTATTTACAGAGCAATTCGGTGTGTGTTGACTTCTTGAATGTCTACAACCTCAATCTCAAATACAAATTTACTTTGTAAACTTTGGCAGTTGTTCAAGAGTCAGTGTGCCATCAGAGGTTACTTTACTGGTAGCAACAGCAAGTGTAAGACTCTTTTTGCCTCCATGATATGCTGAGACTGACCAAAAGGCATCTAAGGCCAAGGACTGGAAACTTACCAGTATTGTCAAGAAAATATTTGTCTCTTAGCACAACCACAATCTTGTAGGTCTTTTAATTATATCTTATAATTAGTGTTTATTATATATCTGTTATAGTATAATATAATACAAATAAAGTGAATTATAAAAATATATTTCACAGTATAACATTGAATATATTTTGTTTTATGGAAAACTCACTGCATTGATACTGCTTTTCTCATTTCCCTGGAGAGATGAAGATTTAATTAGGTACCAATGCTTCTAATTTATGGACCACCAAGTTACTCATGGGTTCACTGAGGTTGGATGTAGGAAGTCTGTTCACAGGACAAGGCAGTTTCTTCACCCCAAAGGCATTCTGGGTACACAGGGTTGGCCGCTTTACACAATGACGTTAAGAACCACGAAGAAGAACCTGAAGGTCTGGTTGAGATTTCCATGATCCCTACATTCTCTCTACTACCCTTAGGCTGCTGAACCTGGGAACTGGTAATTAATTTTCCTACCTTGATATTTAAGTGAAAGCCTCTAATCAAATCCAATAATAAAGAGTTGCTGAGAAGAAGCTACTGACACAACTTATAGGGAAAATCTAGGTCTGGCCAAGCTCTTATCATTAAGGGATGTGTGAATAGGGGAAAAAAAAAAGATAATGTAGGACCAAATAGCCTCAACTACTCAGATTTCAGGTAAATAGAACATTTGAAAATAATTTCTGAATGAGACTGAAGGAAAATTTAGACAGTACTGATCAACTTTGAACCTTCCATAAAATTCAAAATATGTGTTTTCTATTGCTCAAGAGGTTAAATGTGAGGTAATGTCATTTGATTATGATAAAAAATGGAGGTGATGGAGAGGAAGGGAGGCAAAAGTTTTATTTAGGAAATTTTAGGAAATAATTTTGTAAAAATAAACCTGTAATAGAAATTTAAATTCAAGGCAGACTTTTGGAGGTGGTATTAGGAAGAGAAGGGACTATCATTCTTTCAGAACAGATATGTGCTCTCTTCCAATTACAATTGAAATTCCCAAGGAAATATTAAAATGTGAGTGAAGAACATGTAGCATGAGGTCAAGAAGCTAGGGAAGGCTGTCTTCCTGTTGAAAGAATCATGGAAGAAAAAATTTTTGCTGGATTCAGAATTTAGAGGATCATATTCTAAAAAATTTTAGGTTTTGCCAGCAACTCACCACCTGAAAAGATTATTTGGCCTCAAGGTAAGCAAGAGTTGCTCTCTGTTATGAGGTGAATTGTGTACCCTGAAAAGATACATTGAAAGCCTAAGAGTAGGGTTGTTACAAATGGCATTAGGCAAGTTAAAATAACTTAAACTAAGGCTATACTGCAGCAGGCTGAGACCTCAATTTGACATGACTGGTGTCCTTATAAGAAGAGAAGAAGAAAAAAACAGACAAAGGGAGAAGACAGCAGGTGACCACAGAGGTAGAGATTAGTTGATGCTGCCACAAGCCAAGGAACACCAAAGATTGTCAGCCTCTGCTAGAAGTCAGGAGAGAAGCATGAAACAGATTCTTCTCTACAGGCTTCAGAGGGAACATGGCCCTTCCAGCACCCTAGTTTCAGACTTCTACCCTCCAGAACCGTGAGAAGATAAATTTCTGTTGTTTTAAGGCATCCAATTTGTTTTAAGGCATCCAATCACAATAAATAAATAAGACACTCTCCAACCCAGGGAGGACCCTCGAGCTTGAGAAGCAATGGCTCAGGGATGATAAATCCTAAGGTTGCAAGAGGGTCCCCCTGAAGTCCCTGTGTCAAAATATTTTGCCCCCATATTGTCAATCAAAATCGGGTTGGTATTGCCCCCCACTGTCTTCTGGCATTTAGGCTGTGAAAGGAGAACACTTGATACCCACCTAATTGTTTTTCTTTTATGGGTAAGTTTTTCCCTGCCTGGCTTTTGTAGTATTCAAAATTTCTCCAGGATATGTCCAGAAGTAAAGTCTTTTTCCTTAGCTTTTCCTGGTATTCAGTAGCTCCTCTTGATTAAGGATTGAAGTCTTTCTATATCTCACAGTTGCGTTTTTATTTTTCACACTTTATCTTCTTCAGTATGTCCTGTTCTTACCTGTTTAAGTTACTATTATTTATATATTGAATCTCCTGATTTTGATGTCAGTATGTTTTTATCTTTTTATTCATTGTGCTAATTGCTTCATGTCCCTCCTCTGAATCCTGTGAGAATTCCTAAAGCTAGTTTTCAAATGACCTGATTTTTTAGGAGCATTCCAATTGGTAGACCTGCCTCCACTTACATTGTCTATCTCCCTCCCTATATATATTTTTTGTCCTTTTAAATCTCAAAGCAATATTTTTAATATTAGATTGATTCATTTTCATAAATGTACTATTTTATTAAATGTTCCTGAGGATACAAAGTAGAAAATTTAAATTTTTGTACTTGGTACTTGAGGGAAGCCTTTTTCTAAGGGGCACTGGTTTTCTCTATTGACTAAGTTCATGTGTCTGGTAATTTTTTCCCTTGCCTCCTTTTTTATGAGAAATGTTTCTCATACACATGCACACACATGCACACACACATTGGCCTCTGCTAATTAATCTTTGTGCCTCCACTGCCTCCCACAACACTATTAAACACTATTAAAGTCATGAAATTCTAAAAGGCAAAAGACAAATCAAAGAATGCAATAACCAACTAGACATGGTGAAATAAAAAGTATGTTGTGTTTGTAGAATTAAACATCATCCAGAGAGTTAGCTAGCTGTTTCTCTGTACTTTCTTGGGCTTGTGATTCCATAGAACTGTGAGAACGTGAGGAGACTTTAAGAAGGACTGCCAGGAAGGCAGGTTTAAAGTTTGGTGAGTGCTTCCTCTGGACATGGAAGATGATGCTCTCCTAAGAACAGAAGGGGAAATCGTTAGCTCTCTCTCTTCTCAATTCCAAAGGATTCATCTCTTACATGATGTGGGATGAGCCCAATCACAGCTAGAGACACTTGTCCAAAATCTTTAGTAAGACATAATCTCACAAAGATATGCAATGAGTCGGTCTGATGTTGGCACCTGTATCTAATATTGAGCTGAATGCAAAAGCTACATATACTGCTTATAGGTGAACTGTGTTGTATTTTAATACCACAAATTACATTGCCAAGGATAATGTGATATTCCAAAAGAATGAACAACTCTTGATAAAGTTCTGAGGAAAATAGAGTAAAATCTTTCCTCAACATCTATGATAGTTGTATTTCTGGAAAATTCAGAAGAGTAAACCACACCAAGAAAATACTATATGTTTATGAAAACTGAAGAAAGCCTGACTAACTTCTCTGATTATTATGAGCAGACTGCATACATCTAACAGAACATTCAGGTATGGAACAAGACCTGATAAATTTTTTATTGTGCAGACAGTTGCCTTAAAGATAAGTTGTCTAGTCCTTGGTCTCAGCCATCAAATGCCAGTAGTACTCTTATAATTGTGATATTCAGACATGGTCCTATAGGCCAATGCCATACCCCCACCCCTTCCACATGAGGTTCATTTCTAGAGCATAGAGCCAAAGAATGGGCAAACTGAAATATTTTCTCTTTATTCTGTAGATACAGATGAGTAGGATATTTAATATTTTGGTATGCTGCAATTCTATATTTTGGGTGATATTCCTTATAGGCCCTCAAGAAATAGGTCCTGTATTTATACTATATAACAGTACATAGAAAAGCATAATTGCCTGAACTGAACATAACCAAAATCTGGAAGAAATTATAATACAATCAGTAATTGAAAAGACATTATGATAATAAGATATAGACATGTAAGAGTTGATTAAATTCCCACAAATAATTTTTAAAATTTAAAATTATTTTACCATATTTCTTTTACTTTGTTCTCACAAATTTTACGGGTCAGCAGGAGAAAGAAAAAGAAGCTAAGAAAATAAATGGAAAATGAAGACAAATGAGAAATAATAAAATGATAACTTTAAAAAAGAAAGAAAATTTGAAACAGGAAAAAAAATTGGGAACAAGTCATGTATGCAGTATGCTGCAGCTTTTTGTTTCCAGAAAAGAATCTCTACTACTCAATAATTTCAGTGACCATAGAAACTCACAGGTATATTTCATATTCATCTGATGAATTGGTGCACCCATAAATGATAACAAATTAGGAAAAACCTTCAAATTACTAAAGGTTTACATTGCTGAAAAAAATTTCCCTTAACCCATTCAGTTCTATTCACACAATTAATTGCTTCAGATTTTCTGAAACATTTGATATGATATTGGACCAGTTCCTAGGAAACTTTCAAGAGTCTGAAATTTTGAGGACAACAGAAGTATGGGCAGAGAAACAAAACAAAAAACAACGAACAATAAGCTAGGTATCAATCTCACCATTAATAGAGGTTCTTGAAAAGAAAATCACTAACATGTCATCTGTCACAAGTTATTTAACAAATATTAGAAAAAAGCTACTCAAAATTGGAAAGAAAATCCAAATTATTTAACATTTTTTAGTATTGTAATTTTATTATTTTCAAGTATATTTATTTATCCATTCCTCAAATATTCTCAGAGGAGTTTCTTCACACAACGTAATTTAATAGAAAATAAAGTAATGGTCTCTCCATATACTTCTCAAAAATTCATTTTTAAAAGATTTTATTTTTTTAATTTAAAGACGCATAATTTTAAACAGTCAAGGGAATTCTAAATTTAAGTATAATGCTCTGTCTCCAAGGAAAATCAAAATTAACTTTGGCCCAGGATATCTAAAAATTCTCTTAAGCAACAGAAAAGGGGTAAAAAAATAATTTTCCTTGGGAACTCATTTTAAGGCCTAGCAGCTCATTGGTCAGGAATATTCTCTAAATTACAGTGTCACCATTATTTAGATTGTTCAGTAAGCTTTTAAGTGGCTTTTGGAGGAACAATAAAATGGTGATATTGAGGAAGTTGATTCCTATGTCCTCAAACTTGACCTTATAAAGGATGCAAACTAGAAAATCTTGTTATGAGTTCTGTTTCTTTTGATTTTTAGAGAAGTTACTTACTTCCCATTGAAGTTATGATTATCTATACATCACCTCGCTTATCTGTTTTGGGCAGGATTGTGAGTTGAGTGGGCCATTTTATGCACTTAGCCAAGTAGAGTTTGTATTTTAAGAGCTGGATCATGGACATGATAACCTACCTAAAGTCAAGTAGAGTGAAAGGACTAGATGGGTGAGTACCATCCAAAAGCCTAAGAAGAGACCATGTTTCAAACCAAATAACCAGAAGGAGTTAATAAAACTCTAGAAACCATCAGTCCCATGGTGCCTTGAGAAGCCAAGTAGACATTTTGTTTTGAAAAATAATGCAGTATCACAACTCCAGGTGGATCAAACATCACTGATCTTTGTATAGGAATCATTCAGGAATCCATAGGGATCGAATAAGGACTGCAGTGAGTGTTCTTGGCATTTTATAGGCCATTTGTTTGGCTGCATAAAGATGTAGTTTTCATCAAGTCATGAAACAACCATTCCCACTGCCCATGTCCATTCTTCACTCCCAATAAGGAAGTAATTCTGAATATTGTAGTTTATGGCTAACAACACAAAAGGCAATTCCATAGATCGATTATCTTTTGCTTAAACCAATGGCTCCCCCCAAGAACGAAGAGCAGTAAATCAAAGCAGCTAATTGCTGTGACACTTAAGAAGATTTCATTATAAAACGCAACGTTGTTGTCACACTGACTTGAGTGTGCCACAACATACAAATAATAGATCCGGAAGAATTGATAGGGAATGAAGCAAATAAGGATGACTCCTATAAAAAACAGGTTTTTCAATTGGGCCCAGAACTCCTGGTGGGACAGCAAGGAGTGGCGTAGCTTCCTCACCATTGATACAATGATAAAGACCTGGAAGACCAAGAGAATCATTGCGATGGCTATAACGACAGTCACTATCATATAGTTGATGACTTGCACATATTCACGAGCTAGTTCTTTGTGGAACTTGAAACAGTGTTGGTCACTGTACGCCTCATAAGACCCATACTGGGAAACAATCAGGGGTACCACGATGACAATCACCAGCAGCCACATGCCCATGCTCGCGGCCACGGCGTGCAGTTTTCTGTAGAATTCCACTTTGTCCTTGTGCTTGAAGAAGATGAGGTATCTGATCACCAGGATCACCACATAGAAAAGGAACGTGAGGTACATGTGGATATGCAGCATGGCACTCACAAATTTGCAGAAGGGTAACCCAAATGTCCAAGTCCTCCTGACCAGGTAGATCAAGCGAAAAGGCACCGTCAGGAGAAATATACTATGTACCACCACCAGGTTAATGACGGCGGTGGTGGTCACAGAGCGGGTGTTCATTTTCACCAGCAGGAACAAAATGGAGATGACGCCCACCAGTCCTCCAATGAACACTACGCTATAGAGCCTGGTTAAATGGGGTGTCAGTACAGGATTGCATGAGGAATTCCTGGAAATGTTGTCGCCAGCCATATTCCAGACACCTGAAAGAGATAGAGTGCCAGTGTGACTGACCAAGTTCCACAGAGCTTTGTTTCTATTTCCTCCATGACACTGACAAGGTGGCTTTGCAATTTATCAGTTGACATGTGTAAACCTTATGTGTCTTAAGAATGGTGACTACATCATATGTTTGTATCCTCTGGACCTAAAACACAATAAGCTATTGATCCTTAATCTTTAGTAGGTTAAAGACCTCTTTAAGATGCCCCTGGTGACATGCATATATGTACATGGACAAGCCATTTTGTGTAAAACTTCAGGAGGATTTCAGACAATCTGAAGTTGATACACGGATACATGTACTGCAGTAACCACTGAAAAAGTTTGTAGGATGGATGGAAAGATGAGTGGATGCATTAAGTATGCAAAATAGTTTTTTCTTTTAGGTATGACTATCATTCTCTAATTCCAACTCAACAAATGACCCAAGAACATTCATATATAATTCATACCATAGACCAATTAATTTGGCAGAAAAATCAGTTGTCAAGGTTGCAGCAATCAATAAGAGGATATATCCAAATTTTTCATTATATTATCATCTAGCAGTGTGGCCTTGGCTAAATTCTTCTTATGGCCCCACTAAAAATGCAGTATGCCTCCCAATTCTCTCATCCCCTACCCTCAAATGTTTTGCAAAGTTATGAAATAGCCACCAACCAAAAGTAAACTGCTATTATTCTTCTCTGGACTACTGAAAGAATTCTCTCCCCAAATAATCCTGTGGCTTTCTAATTATTCTCCACATTGTAGCCTTAGTAATCTATCTATTACTATATTACTATTAATAGGCTAATTCCTATTTAAATCTCTTCCATGGAATCCTCTTTATTTTAGGATAAGGATCAGTATCCTTAACATGTCTTCTGAGGCATAGCATGATCTGGGTTTCAGTGGCAAAATCTAATCTTTTGAGACCAGACTCAGGAAAAGATTCAGAGGATTCGATAGATTGGATATGGGGGAATGCAAGAAAGGGAAGTGTCTTGATCACTCCCAAATTTCTGACTTGAACAATTGTGTGATTAGAGACCTGTTTACTGAAACCAGTGGGTGTGAAGAAAGAATACAAGTTCAATTCTGCACTCAGTACTTGACCTTTGCAGCACATTTGCAACTATTCTTATTTTTTGAATATCTTTCTTTTCTATTAGATCTATTTCTTCCCATGATGGCAGAGATTGGGTTTGTTCTGTTAATCCTGTCTCTACAGGCTGATTAGATGGCCTGAAAAATAGTAAAGTCTCCAGCATCCAATTGGCAACTTGCAGCTCTCTTTTTAAGAGGTGGGTCTTCTTTACTCCTTACATGTGGGTCCTGGAAATGTTCGTGTTTACATATCTGATGACTCTTGACTTAGAATTCCCATGTCCTATCTGAGTATTTTGAACTTTCCAGTACAAAGATGACTTAAACCCCTGAACTTGCTCAGACATTCTGTGGCCAGCTCCTCCACCCAGGCTAATTATCACCAAAGCCATTCTGTGCTCTAGTGAGCTGGTCTTCTCCCAGTCTAAGCGTCCCCCAGTCTCAGGTGCCTAATTGTAGCTGAGTCTGGAGCCCCTGGCAACTGGAATTGATTGGAAATAGTGATCATCTTTGACTTTTAAAGGTTTAACACCTTGATGGATGAATGCAAAGAGAACTTTGGTACTTGGAAATTATAATTATTTAAAAATCGAAAGAATTTCTGAGTAAAATATATGTAAAAATAAGATTTCAAAATTCAGGAAAGAAACATTCATTTCCTTTGGAAGAAATTTAAAAACAGAATGAGATGATCCACAGTTGATTAAAATCAATTGTTGACCGTTACTTCTGGCCAAAATGAAGTAATAGGGACAGGATTTACCTTCCATCAGAAACAACCAAAACCAGACAAAATATATAAAAGAGTAGTTTGCAAGACACTGTATATCAGGCAGTGAAGGACATGATCTATGAAGATGGAAAATCAGTAAGGTCAGCCCTTATTGCCTTGAGAGAGCTCCCAGGCCACTATGGCAGGTAGTGGGAACAACTCAAAAACCATCCTTGAATGTTAGACAGGGGGGTGAGAGCCCAGGGGACCACGGTGGTTAGGGTTCTCAGAACAGAGCACCAAAGAGGAGAGCTCTGCACAGAGAGACAACTTTGAAGTTCTGTGGAGGGTCCCCTTAAGTATTCAACTGAGTACTGATCAGCACATGTATGTGAGGAAATTAATATGAGGCCGGGCAAAGAACCACCCAGAAGGATTTAAGGTAAAGTACCTGATGCTCACCAAGGGCCGGGAATAGTGCCTGTTCTGACCAGAGTGGAAAACCTCAATATTCCTGTGGTATGGTGTAGGGGAGACAGAAAGTTCTTGTCTTGGTAGAAGGAAATAATTAACCCTAGACCAATAACTATCCTAGGTCCACCTAACATAACTTAAAAGCAAAACTGCAGGCTATTTTTAAGCATATCCCATAATAAAGCTAAAGTATATTAATAATAATACAAAAATATCCAGCACCCAGCAAAATAAGACTCAGTATTGATAAAACGTCAATTCTCCCCAAAATGAGCTACAGGGATTGGATGCAATCACAAACAAAAATCCTACCAGACCTCTTTCTAGAAATTGATAAACTTATTTGAAAATTTATATGACCATGAAAAGGGCTTAGAATAGCCAATATGATTTTTAAAAAAGAAGAACAAAATTAGAGGACTTATTTATTTCAATATTTTCTATAAAGCTGTAATATTCAAGGCCATGTGATTTTAGCATAAGGAAAGACATATAGAACAATAAGACAGATTTAGAGAGACCAGAAATGGACTCACACATCAACTAATTTTCAAAGAAGATGTCAAAGCAATTCAATGATGAAAGGTGCTGGAACAATTTGATATTCAAGCACAAAAAAAAAAATGATCTTTGATTTTACATCACACCATATATGAAAGTTAACTCAAAATAGATTATAGATCTAATAGGAAGAACTAAAATTGTAAATCTTCTAGATGGAACTAGGAGAAAATCTTTGTGACTTTGGGTTACAAAGCTTTTGTTCTGCAAAACACACTATTAAGAAAATGAAAAATCAAACCCTGAACTGTGAAAAAAAATTGCAAAAAATCTGCCTGGCCAAAGATTTTTATCCAGATGAACTTTTCCAATCCAATAACAGAAGACAAAGAACACAATTTTTAAAATTGGTCAAAAGATTTGAACAGACATATCATCACCGGTAACAAATGTACCACACTAATCTAAGATATCAATCATAGGGGAAACTATGTGTGTGGTTATGTGTGTGTGTGTGTGAGGGGGTTATATTGGAATTCCCCATACTTCTGGTGTAATTTTTCTGTAAATGTAAATTTAAAAATTCAAAGTTTAAAAAAATTTCATAAGGAGCATGCAAGAATTTAGAGGTGGTGGAAATGTTTTATATCATGTTGGTTACAACTCTACTTATTTGTTAAAGCTTATTGAATTATACACTTAAAATTAAATTTAGCTGTATGTAAATTATATGTCAGTAAAGATGATTTTTTAAATTAATAATAATCTGATCCCAGAGATTTTTGTGAGCATGGAACACAATCTCAAAGAATTGTGAGCTACTTAATTGGGCATTTTCTATGGGGTTCCACAAACAGGTTGCCTCGTGTTGTACTTGGACTATCTGATGCACAATCTCTGTACTTGCCTTTTTATTTTTCCCCATAGAAAAGTAGTTCCATTAAGTAGACATAAAATTACATCATGATGGTATCTGAGTCAAAGACAGAAGTGCCACCGTAAGTTCTGCTCTGCATTTTCTTTGGCTATTGACCTTGCAGGATGATCTTCTGAAAGAAGAAAGTAAAATCAATAGACAAATCACTTGTCACGGGTCCTCTTTCTCCTTATAAGTAGCCATGACCTCTGACATTCAGATGCAAGAAACACAAATTAAATATCTTCCATATGCCAAGTACTATGATAAATGCTTGCCAGTCCATTGTGTCATTTAACCCTCACAATTTTGTGAGCTGTATATGCACTGTACTGAATTTTGGATGCAGAAATTGAGCCCTAGATGGGATAAATTACTTGACCAAAGTCCCCAAAGGTACACACACACACACACACCACCACCACCACCACCACCAAACTCCTCATTGTGTGTCATGGAGAAGCAAGTTGTGAGTCTCCAAAGCCTAAGTTTCTAACTCTTAAAGTAAGAAGGGGAGTCCATGAAGAAATTTGTTCCCATTCACATATTTGTTTGCCAATATATCTTTAAAGCTGTTCTTCCCTCTTTTGTTATTTCTTACTTTCCTGTTCCTTTTACTTAGTTTGGCAGATCCTATAGTTTAGCCCACTCAACATCCATTCTAACCCACTGCAGACTGCTTTCCTGTACAGAATTTGTACACCTAAAGTGCTTGCAGGCGACCTGGTTTGCACCAGTCTGTTGCACTATTGCAAAACTTGTAGTTAAACCTGAGCCATTTTATAGAGAGACTGGATCACTTTGCAAGAGAGTAGTGGCCATGTCTGGTTCTTCTGAGACAGCTATAGCAAAATTCTGGCAGCAGAACCATATATTATGGGTTTCAGAGAGCAAGAGTTAAGGACAGTGACTTTTCTGGAATTATGCTCATGGTGTTGGTGGGTATTTTCCCTAAATTCATGGTTCATGTTTGTATAGCAATCAAGCTGTGTTCTCAAGCATTCCCAGAGAGTCTGTAAGCTGTTACCTTTTAAAAACACGTTCTCCTTAAATTAGCTAAAATTTGTTCTGTCACCTGCAACTAACTAATGCCTGGTTAGTTCCTAGTTCTTCAAGAGTCAACGAGGCTTTATTTCCCCCCAAAAGCCTTCCTTTGTCTCCACTCTCAATTCATGCTCTGTACCATTCCTCTCTTGCCCCAAAGAGCATACTGTGCTTGCCTCTACTATGGCACTCAACACACAGAAACTTTATTATCAGTTTACACTTCTGCCTTCCAAATAAGACAGTAAGCAGGGTAGAATCCCAGGTACCTGGGGTAGAATCGTGTTCAATTGATCTTTGTATCCACAGAACTTAATGCTTTTTTATTTAATGCAAATACACTTATGAAAGATAATATACAAATACATGAGAGCACAATTATAAGTATACTGCTCAATGAATTTTAACAAAGTGACTGCACCTTTGAAATCAGACCCCAGATCAAGAAATAGAATTATTACTATAACTCCAGAATATCCTGTAATATCCTTTTCTGGGCAGTATTGCCCTCACTGAGGGTAATTACTATTATGACTGCTA